>JAPPVO010005107.1:0-22792 GCA_030407325.1 Camellia japonica | reverse complement strand
CACACAATGCAAGCTAGATGGCCCGAATACCGAAACTAGTGAAGTACGTTACACTAGAGGTACACAAAGCAATGCACCAGTGGCAAAACCAACCCAACAGACCCTAGGCAGGTCTGAAACAATGGAGGAATGGCCTAAAATGATGGCTCGGAATGCAAAGAAATGGAGCTCATTCAATGGTCTGAAAACAAGGCATTCATGCACAACTCTCAGCACACTTAAAGAGGAGAAAACATGAGGATATGGCATTCACATAAGCTCTGAAATATGATGCAAAATGACCCCAAAGCATGGAAACACCTCAGTATATGCATGCAATGGACCTCGAAACTCAAGGCTAAGCATGGATATTGAACTACAAGCATGCAAAACAAGCATCATTCGACCATGAGACCGAAAAACAGAGCTAGGGAAGTCCAAAATATACACAAAAACAGTTCAAGGCATAGTCAAAATGTGCTAGAATCAAGGGTCAACAAAGCATGCAAAGAAAGCTAGTGAACCATGAGTTGTACTACAACTATATGAAGCATATAAGAGCTCACCAAACCAGCCAAAAACAAAAGTATGCCATGCCAAAATATGCCCAAAAACCCACTGAAACTCAGTCAATGCATGCAAGAATGATGGGCTCCTTTGGAGGGCCATGCAAGGGGTTGTTCTACACATATAAGATAGGCATGCAAAATGGCAAAACCACCTCTAGACAGACATTATGAGGGCCCTAAAACTCATCAAAAATGGCCTGAAATGAAGCTAGGAAGCATACAAGTAAAAGCCCCTTGTAAAGGCCTTGAATAGGATTGCTCTACACATGCATCATAGACATTCAAAATGACCAAAAGGGCTCTGGAAAGAGCTAATGCAGGTCATAAAACTCACAAATAATGGCCTGAAACAAGGCTTTAAAACATGCAAATAGGGGCTCCTTTGGAAGGCCAAAAGGGCCAACAAACAAGACAGGGAGAGAGGGGGTCACCCCCCTCTGATTTTGGCTCTCAAAATAGTATGCTAGCCACTAAAAATCCACTGGATTTCAGTGGCTAGAAGGCCAAACAAAGCATGATACAAAGGCCTAGATGCAAGGCTCAAAACAAGATACAAACAAGCATACAAGGGGGTAAATGACCTCTAACAGAAAAATGTCCTTAAACAATCTTCAAGAGGGGCTCAAAATAAGACACTTTTCAGTTTATGCCAAAGCTCGAAAATGCTTGCAAATAAGGCTAAGATATGAAGCAAAATAAGCCTTAAAAGAGGGATGGAGCATACAAGGGGGTAAATGACCTCTAACATAAAAATGTCCTCAAAAAAACTTCAAAAGAGGCTCAAAATAAGACACTTTTCAGTTCATGTCAAAGCTCGAAAATGCTTGCAAATAAGGCTAAACAATGAAGCAAAACAATGTCAAAATGGGGGAAATAGAGACTTATCCTTGTAGAGAAGACCTCCAGCAACTTCTGGACCAAGATGATGAGCCTTCAACCTCTGCAAATCAGTTCCAAGGTGCTTGGATGGATGGTGGAGGTGTTGTGCTAGGAGGTGTAGTGTAATGGATGCAAGAACAATGGAGTTTAGATCTTGAAGAAGAGAGTTATGGAGGGAAATGTGTGTATGCCTCAGCCAAAAAGTTCTAACCCTTGCAAATGGAGAGGAGACCCTCTCTTATAGAAGACAAAGGGCCAAGGCTTCTCTAAGAAGCTTCAACAAAGGGTCAAAGCTTCTAAAAGAAGCTTAACCAAAAGGGTCAAGCTTCTCCTAGAAGCTAAGCAAAGGGACCAAAGCTTCCTTAAGAAGACAAACAAAGGGGTTAAATCCTGGAGGATGGGTCAAATGCTTCCTAGCTGGCATAGCTGTGTTGCACTCAGGAAGGGCAAAAAGCAGATGGCTGGCTGACCAGTTCAAGTGGTCGGCCGACCACTTGCCCTAGTCGGCCGACCTGGGTTCAAAAAGGTCAAGAAGAAAAGCTGGTCGGCCTACCCAAAAAGGTGGCCTCCCAGGTGAATGCAATACAGTGGTGGTATGGGAGACCAGAAAAAGTGACCCGAGAAAGAGGAAAACCAGCTTTCTAGCAAGGTTCAAAAGGGTCAGGAAGAAAAGCTGGTCGACCTACCCATATTGGTGGCCTCCCAGATGAATGCAACACAGTGGTGGTATGGGAGACCCGAAATTGTGGCTCAAAAGTGAGGGAGATCACCTACCTGCCAAGAAAAACCGGCTGACCTGGGAAAGGTGGTCTCTAAGAAGAAAAGGTAGTCTCCCACCCTACTACCACCTTCCTAACAGTGAAAATAGGGTCCATGCCAAAAATGAACCCATACCGATGTAAAACGAAGGTTCGGGGGCCAAAACGCGCAGCCGGGGCCCCGAAAACTGACTGTTAAGCACCGGAGGTGGCGTACGACCACGAAGGTGGTCTCCCGGGCCACAGTGTCCCTCTAAGGAGAGGAAACAAGATGTGTGCCAAAAATCGGAGCAAACGGAGGTAGTTAAGTAGTCCTGAACCGAGGCACACGGCCGACAGCTCCGAAAACCGGAAACTGGTCTCCAAACGGGAAAAATGGCCTACGACCACAAAACGTAGCCTACGGCCACTAAGAGATGGTCTACGAGACCTCTCCCTCCCTTTAGGAAGAGAAAACAGAGAAAACAGGACCTGGTTCGCAAACCAAGGCAAAGCACAAAAGAGTCCCGAAGTCCGGAGGCAAGGCCCTCAGCCGAGACCCCGCAACCTCAGAACGAGCACAATATGCATCATCACCGAGTGCTCAACCGGTGACGTCTGAGTCTTAAGGTCGGTCAAAAATGGGGTGTCTACAAAGGGCCATTTATGTATTTGTTGGCTGTGTGCCATTCTTGTAAGGGCTACACCCTTTGTATATGATGTAAGCCTTTGGGCATCTTAATTTGATTTATAACATCTTTGTATGTTTTTGTTACAGAGCATCCCTTTGACTTAGATGTTGTATCTAAGAATGTATAAAATTGGAACAACACATGTACTGTGTGCTTATATTATACATCTGCATGAGTGTTATTAGTGATTGTCTATCATTGGGTGGTTTACTCATGTGGGTTGGCCTCGTGAAAATCTGGGGCATGAAAAAGTTGAATTCGGCTCTTTTATCTCTCCATTCAGTTGTTAGAGTTGTAGTTTGTTATTTTGCTGCCAGAATGGCCTCCGCTATCAATGCTCTATCAAGTAACTTCCACATTTTAGGTAATTTCAGTACATCTACCCGGTCAACACATCCAGGTCTAATCCCCCTTCAAATTTCTGAGCCTTCTTATAATCTGTGTCGACCATATGACGAGCAAATCTGGCCAACATCGGTGAACTTAGCCTCCTACTACTCGGCTACAGACATTTGCCTTGCTTGAGTTCTTGAAATTCTAACACTTTACGTTCTCTAAGCATTGAAGGAAATATTTTTCATAAAAGACACTTTCACTGGCTCCATATCATAGTCCCACTATTATCTCGGCAAGCATCCACCCACGTCTAGCTTCCTTCCTTAACGTATAGATGGCCAAAAGAACTTTCTGAATTTCTGAGCACGGAAACACGTCAATATCTTTTCAGTTTCTAGCACCATGTGTAGACACCCCTATTTTTTACCACCTTTAAGACTTGGACGCGACTGATGGTTTCGGAAGTTGTGCAGTGCAAAGGTTCAATTTCTTCGGCAAGGAGAGAGAGTCAAATCTCAACTTCATACCCCTTTTTTTTTGGACCAAAACGATCTTGATCAAAAATTTTAGTCTTAAAACCCTCTCTTTCAAAACGTTTTTGAAATAAAGTTTTTATGATGTTTCGAGGCTCGCATTTTGTCAAATGTTGCGCTTTTTTCGGTAAACCGAGCAAGGACAAAGTGGAAATGAATGAAAGAGAGATGAAATCTTTGAAAAATCTTTCAAAACACCTTACTTAGGGGTTTGGAGTTGAAGAAAAGAGGAGAAGAGGGAAAATCCAGTTGGGGGAGAAAATGGGCATGAACCGTTAAGAAAGAGTCGAACAGCCCTCGCCGAATCGGGCCTATTCATTTGCATACTTGGAATCAACTATGAGGCCACCACCGTTGGAAATAAGACTTCCGGGGCTTCATTTTTTACTCAAGAATCTCCTAAATCCATTTCCAGACGGGGGAGATATAGTTGATTGAAGTAGGGCATCACTCCGGTGGACCGAAATCTGCGCGGCTTCACCAAAAAGGGCATAACTTTTCCACAGAAGGAATTTTAATGCAAGGTTTGCGCCATTGGAAATCTAACTTCCGGGGCTTCAATGTGGACACTTGACGGCCACCATTGGACTTCCCTATCACTGGCCGGCCACCCTTCTTTCCGAAGACCATTTTTTTTTTTCTGAAAAGTAGCAGGCCGGCCAGAAAATGTAGCAGGCGGCCACTTACCTAGTTGGATGACCTTTTTTGCCCTTTTGAGCTGGCCGGCCATGACCCCCTTCCCAAGTGTGTTCTAGATGTGCAATTTGTTTTCCTCTAGGCCCTATGCCCGAGGGTCAACCTTTTGGGGGGGAAATTTGAATTTGATTTCCCCCCCCCCTTTTTTCCCTTCTCTCCCTCTATAAAACCAGCAGCTCCAGCTGCATTTTAGAAGTTGAAAAAAATCCTCTTGGAGCTTTGCATACATACATCCTCCATCTCTCTCATTCAAGCTTCAAAACCCTTGTTCTTGGACCATTTCTACACCACCTCATAGCACCACACCACCACCATCCATTCCAACAACTTGGGGCTGTTCTTCCAGACTTAGGAGCACCCAAACTTGGTCCAAAGCAGCTGGAAGTTTTGGTCTTCAAGGGTGAGTCCCATTTTCCTCTCTTTTTGCTCTTGTTTTGCATGATATCTAAGCCATACTTGCTTACATTTTTGGGCTCCGACCCAAACTGTAAATAGTCATATTTTGAGATCTTTTTATGTTTGATTAAGGACCTCTTACTGTTTGAGGTCTCCAGCTACCACTTGCTTCTTATCTCTCTTTTTGGCCTTTTTTTGCATAGTATTTTAGGCCTATTTGTGAGCTGTTTTGGACTTGGTCATAAACTGTAAAATATCATTTTTTTGAGCCCCTCTTCAACATTGTTGAAGGGCCCTCCTCTGTTTGAGGCCAGCAGCTACCACTTGCCTCTTTGTCCCTCTTTTGGCCTTTTTCTTGCATGATAGTTTAGCCTCACTTATGTTTATTTTCGTGGCTTAATGTAAACAGTAAAGTGCCATGTTTTGAGCCCCTCTTCAACTTTTGAAGGGCTCTTGGCCATTTGGGGCCAGCTGCTGTCCTTTTACCTCTATTCTCTCTTTTAGGGCCATTTTTGCATGATAGATTAGCCTTATTAGTGTCCATTTTTGAGACTTGTGTAAACTGAAAAAGGCTTTTTTTGACATCATCTTCATGTTTTATTAAGGTTCCATTTTGTTTGAGGTCATATGCTATCTTGTATGCTTGGTTGCCTCCCATTTTGAGCCTTACATCCTAGCCCTTGTTGCATGTCTTGCTTGGCCTTCTAGCCACTGGAATCCAGTGGATTTCCAGTGGCTTGGATTCTGTTTTGAGCTCCAAATCAGAGGGGGGTGACCCCTCTCTCCTTGACTTGTTTGGTGGTCATTTTGGCCTTCCAAAGAGACCCTATCTTGCATGCTTCTTAGTCACATTTCAGGGTCAATTTGGTGAGTTTTGGACTACATATTTGATTTCCAGAGTTGATTTGGGGCTGCCACATGTCCTATCTTGTATGTGCTTAATAACCCCTTTGTATGCCCTCCAAAGAAGCCCCTCATTGTGCATGTGTTAGCTTCATTTCAGTGGTTATTTGGGCATGTTTTGGCATGTTTTAGTTCACTAATTTTTTCTGGTTTTGTGAGATTCCATATGCTTCATACACTTGCCATGTAAACCATGTTTGCTAGTCAAATCGCATGCTAATTTAAGCCATCTTGCTAGCACTTTTGGCCACACTTTGAACTAGAAATGTTCATGTTTTGGGACTGCCTTGACTCTGTCTTCATACTTCATGTTCAAATAATGCATGCTTTGTATAGCTATAGGTCATTGCGTATGCTTAGTTTTGAGTTTCGGGGTTCACCTCATGCATCGGGTGCCATATTGCCATGTTTCAGGGCTGTTTAGCATCATGTTTTAGTGCTGAAATTTGCTTATTTGCATATCATGTTCCATGCCTTACCATGCTTTGGTAGAGTGGCATTCGTGCCTTAGGTTCGGTCCTCGGTTTGCGTGCATGTGTGCACGCATCTCGAGTGTCTCATTTCCATCCTAATGGCCTCCTATGTGAGTGTGGCTGAGGTCCACTTGTGTTGGTGTAAGTCCATTATGCATTGTGTATGCCACTTCATTTCATAGCATTGTGTATGCTAGGTTGCATGTTAGCGCATTGTGTATGCCATGTTACCTCGTGCATCGTGTATGCCATTTCATAGCATTGTGCATGTTAGGTTGTATCTTAGTTGCATTCATGCATGTCATGCATATTGCATTGTGTTTGGGATAGGAGTTAGCCCGAGCACGGGAAACGAGGTACGTTTCGTACTCCGAGTGACGGAACGTGTCTCAATTCCCCAGTTGCTGACACTCCAGATTACCCATGATGGAGTTTAGGTGTTGTTGTGTTTTCATGTGCATTCATTTCATTTCATATTGAGTCGTGCAATTCGACTCCTCGGCCATCATGCATCGAGATGCGTGATTGGTGGCACGAGGATCGAGGACTACGCTCCCTGTAGAGTAGTCAAGCATACATATGTGAAAATACCTGCCATGCCCTTTTCTGCTCTCTGTTGCAGCAAATCAAAATCAGCGGCTTTCAAAGCCTCGCAAACATTCCGCACAATTGTAAACAGAGGCTAATTGGGGCATCGCAGTGGATTTCCGCGCAAGAAAACCCGAACATGCATCATTCATCATCCGGAGCAGAGTCGAGGCAGTCCCTAGCTTGCATGCTAGTTTACAGCTTTCCTAGTTTTAATTTGTTAATTAATTAGGATTTTGTATTTATTCGGACTGTATTTATTCGGGACTGTATATTATTCTTTCGGACCCTCCGAGCGAGGGCACAGTTGTAATAAGTGTGCGTGCGTGTGATGTATCTCTTCCAACCCCATGTCTTTCTTTCCCTTTTATTTACCAGCTTATGATGGTTAGATTAGGGCATGTTTGAATTAGCATACAGTATGATAGCATGTTTGCATTCATTCATCTGTCTTGTATGCACCCGGCTCAGCGCATCATACTAACTACATTGTATTTTAATTCCAAGTTGAATACTTGTTAGCTGTAGCATTCCATATGCCATGTTTAGAATGGCCAAGCCTGCCATCTTAGTTGCATTTTGCATGTGTTGCATTAGGCACTTCTGCATAGTTAGGATCATGCATGGATTTCTAACGTAGTTTCTGTTTTGGCTTAGAGTACTCGGTAAGTTTTTATGCTTTAGCATCCTTGCATGCGTGTGAGTGACTGCCATGATAGCATGCTTACCATTAAGCTATTTCCTTATGTGATATATCTGCCTGAATGCCTGTGGGTGAAGGTTGGGTTATTTGGATTGGAACAAATGCATTGACTGTGAGTTTTAAGCCCACTAGATAGTGGCAAAACCATGTTTTCTAAGCCCACCCGAAGGTGGCAAAATCTGCATTTTAAGCCTACTTGCGAGTAGCAAACCATCTTTCAAAAACAAACATGAAATGTTTCGTTCCAATTCAGGCGACCCGGTCTATACTTGTATGCTGTGCGCATCACATAGTAAATCTAGGCTAATAACCGGAATAAGAACGCATAATGTTTTCAAAACTAGATATCATGGTTAGTAGAGGCCGATCTTTGATCGGGCGAGCGGGGGTGCTCACGAAGTGACCTTCCCCAATCGTACCCAAGTTCCCGAGCCGAGGTAACTTTGGTGATGACGGACACGTGGCCTTAGGCAAACGAGTCAGGGTTTCCTAAATTTCCCCAAAAATAAAATATTTAGGTGGCGACTCTGTATCTGGCAAAGCAGTCCATGTTTGGCACTTCTTTCAAAAAAATCTGTTTTCTCAAAACGATTTGCCAGATTTGGACTCTTTGGTTCAGATTAAGAACCGTGACAAATTGAGTCCTGAGCTGTAGTGAGCCCAAGACGAACCGAACGGGGGACTCATACCCTCTCGGGGCGTTCGGGGACGTCTACACCATGTTTCAGCCTTCAATGGCTCAATACCACCTAAAAAGATTGGCGACTTCATTTTGTTGAACTTCTGAGTTAAATTTATAATATCAGTGTTATACGGCTTAACTTGCACCGGTGGTAGGAGAGGTAAAGGTTGTTGCCTCTATTGTTGAGTCATTGCTTCAATCAAAGCTGTAAGCATCTGATCCATTCGGCTCATTCGGGCCTCAGAAGATACAGTTGTATCATCACTTCATGTATTTTCCATTTGCTATAGGTAAACAGAGCACTTATAAATAGGCAAATAGTTCGTTTCATAATGTTCAGAGTATTCGGTTCCAATTCATTTGTTTCAATTTCATGTATTCATGTCCAGATTCAATTTTCACGGTTACAGAAACAAATAGTCACTCACACATACAGATCGAATGTCCCTAATCTTTTCTAAGACATCTTATAACTTGTATGGACTCGTGTTTACAGTATAACATGTGCTCTGATACCACTCTGTCATGACCCAAACTCGCCCTTATATGTTTAGCTTCGTAACTGACTAGTAATCCTTGAATTACCGAAAGCCTCTGAATTGATCATGACATAATAAGGGACTGCGGAAGGAAATATATAAAAACATATATAGTCCATTGAGCTGTGTAGACATAGATGGGACAAAAATTCGAAAACTTATATACAAAGCCGTGATGTCATACGTATAGTAGTCTTACGTCACATACATTACAGATAAAGCAAAAAGGGAACTTAGCCCATTATACAGATAAACCAAAGCTTGTTCATGTACCAAAAGAAAACAAAATCTTAAACGATCACAAAACATGGCTACAAGACTTAACTTAATCCGGAACCTCCTTGGGAGGCACAAAAGGGTGGCTGACAAACCAAAACTCCAGGTCATCAACTTTGAGCCTGGTCGCGTGCCTCGTCACGTGCCTGGTAACTTACATACATAATATAAATAGAGTAAAACAAGCCCAGTGAATAATAACAGAATAAAGAATTTAATGAATGATGTCCATAGCATATTTCAAATAAGAAACAACTTCAGATTCGTATACTTAACAAGAAATCATAACGGTTATATGTGGTACATCTATTTAGCTATCATATCGTATCAAATTTGCATAGTCAGTACCGACGACCATATAGGTCCACATCTTGTGCACAAGTAGCCATGGTATTGTTACCCCCAGGCGAGGGCCACATGAACATAAGTCTCGGTATTGTTACCCCCGGCAAGGGCCACATAGATATGAGCCACAGTATTGTTACCCCTGGGGAGGGCCACGTGCATATTGGCCATGGTATTGTTACCCCCGGGTGAAGGCCACGTGAACTAAGGATGCCACAAATACATTTAAGAAAGATGGACGCTTATTCATGATTCTTAAAATAGCAATTCAGAAAATCGATCATTTCATATTATCAGAAAATAATTAAAGTTAAACATAACTCTACAGAGTTATTACTCACAGATGGCTTCAAAATTGACAAACAAAGCAGGCAAATCAAATCAAATAGCTTACGGTGCATGACCTACACAAACATAACAGATACATCCTTGAAACATACACCCGGATATAACTTAACTCATCACATTTTGTTCTTAGTGTGTTTCTAAGTCTTATCCTCATTATTATGTCTTAATCTTGGCCTGGAAATGCCTAGAATGCAATGAGGATGCCAAAACATGCTGTTCAACACTTAGCCAAACATGCTGAAAACAGGGTCCTCGCTCGAGCGTAGCTTTTTTCACTCGAGCGGAGGTTCAAAAATGTGAGTGGTCGCTCGAGCGCAACTCCCTTCACTCGAGCAGTTTGTAAACTCTGCAAAAGTACTGGTTATGTAATTTCTCCGCTCAATGGCCGCTCGAGCATGTGACTGAGGTCTTCGCTCGAGCACAACTCTTGTCACTCGAGCGATCTGCAAAACATGTGAACTTTTGGGAGTGTGCAATTTACGTTCGAGCCAACTTTTGGTCGCTCGAGTGGAGGTGCAAAACACAGAGTGGTCGCTCGAGCGCAGGTTCTGTCACTCGAGCGGAGAGATAGAATCTGATATTTCCAAATTGCTCTTCCAAGTCCAAACTCAAATTCAAAGATGAAAATTATGGTCTTTTGGGCCGAAAACTTGAGAAAACACTTGTAAACATGTAAATGATTGAGAATTGAATATCATTTCATGAAATCAAGGCCCAAAAGCACATCAATTGCTCAAAACAAACTCAAATCTTTGAAAACATAACATGCATAAGATGGTTTGGCTTCAAGGCTTCCACGACATGATCAATTGGTATAAAATGATACAACACAAGATGAATTCTCCAAACAAAGATGGGATAAGTACATGCATGTGAGAATTCTTTGGAATCAAATTCAAAATGCTATGATATATGCATGCATGCATGATACACCCCTATATTCATCTATCTAAGTTTGATTCTTGCATTACTCAACTCAATTCCTTGGATTCATATGCTAAGTGACTCAATGTCAAAGTTAAAAGGTTGAATTCTTACCTAAGAATCTTGGGTTCACAAGTGTAAAAGCTTAAATCTCCAACTTCACTTCTATTAGCAATTCACTCCTTTCAAGCTCTTGATCTCAATTATTTCCTTCTCTCTCTCTCTCTCTCTCTCTCTCTCTCTCTCTCTCTCTCCACGTTTGAGCTCAATAATATAAGTGAATGAGAGTGTAAAGTATATAAGAGGTGATGAGGGTGGCCTTTTATAGGCTTGGTTAGAGTTGGCTGATTAAACGTGAATTAGTCTGTCATTAATTTATTCTAATTATTTCGTTCTGAATCAAATTTTAATTAAACCTATCATAATTTTTCAAAAATTCCAAATAACACAAATATCAGGTCAAATTCATGATCGGATGCCGATAAGGCCTTCAATTCGCAGAACAAAACAAAAATACAAACAGATATTCCTACAACAGACAGATATAAACACAATTAATGACATACACATGCAATTAATTCATAATTTCATCTTAATTACTCATCAAGCATAAGCAATCATGGTTCATCAGCTAACCATAAGTCAAGGTTGTTACAAAGGGACTACAGAAGGAGACATCAACTTAACTCCTCAAATAAAATCATAATTTCTCCTTTACTCTAAAAATGGAATCAACACACTCTAATTGTAATAGAAGCATTCGGATTGTCTAGAGTGATTGTGTGATGTGATCTAGTAGAGTGAATTACTTAGGGCACGACATCTGTCCCACCAAAAAGGTGAAGGGTTGAGACTACTCCTTCACCAAAACGACATCATTTTGGTTAGGGGGAAAAAATATATATATTATAATAATAATAATAATTCCTTTTGTTTCAGTCAACACAACTGTGAGAAAGAGAGAGAGGGGCCTGAGGCAAAAAAAAGGCTCCACACCGCCACTGTGAAAGTGTCCTCACCTACTGACAAAGAGTATCATCGCTGGAGAGCCACCACTCCTCTTCTCTCCTCCTCTTCCTTCTCTCATTTTTCTTTTTCTTCATCATCTCTCAAAACCCTAACGCTAGATCTAGGGTTTTCAAAGAGCGGTAGCAATGGGTCATGATCTGGAGGCGACAGTGGATCTAAATCTAGGGTTAGAGTTTTGGGAGAAGAAGAAGAAGAGAAGGAAGAGAGAAAGGGGCGACTATTCACCCGAAAAGAGAAAAGCATAGTAGTGGGTAGTAGGCGATGATGGCAATGACGATAGGTAGTGGCTGGTAATATGGGTTTTTGGTGGTGGTAGATCTAGATCTAGGGTTAGGGTTCAAGAAGAAGAAGATAAGGAAAAGGAGAATGAAGAAGAGGAGGAAAGGAGGGTGATGGTAGTGGTGGTAGGTGATGGGCGGTGATGTCGCAATCTAAGTTTCTGGCCGAAGATGATGGCAATGGTGATGGGTCCAAATCAAGGTCTCTCTCTCTCTCTCTCTCTCTCTCTCTCCTTTTTTTTTTTAATTATCAGAAACCGAGTTTTTTTTTTTTTTTTTTGATAACTGGATGTTCAGGCTAACTTGTGTGTACCTCAACTAATTTTAGGACTCTGATATTAACAACTGGACAAACTTCCAATGGCCCCTTAAGATGACTTGAACTCAAGATATTAAATTTTAGTATCAAGTCTTTAACACTCGATCAAATCCTTAAGATTTTTGTTTTTTAATCAAAAACAAAGTTGACACTCATACTATGCTATAGAGACATTGCTACCAACCCATAAGATATTATGTTGAACCAAGAAGTGTAGAGATGGAGGAGTTGATATTGCACAAAAATACAAGCTAGATTAAATGGTATCTCACTTAAATGGTAAAACCTCTATAACACTATAGCTAGATGTAAATATATTTCAAGGACCATCAAAGAAAGTGTTTGTTTTCCAAATATGACTATCACAAACATGTATTTGAATCATTTTATCAAGTTTCAGAGCATAAAGATTTATCTTCTTCTTCTTTTATAGAAATTATCATTATAGCAACTTGATTGATGTTTGGCCTAGCATCTGGTGATGGATTTATACACTTCAATGCTACCTGCAACAAGTTTACCATTCTCTCCTCATTGGCACCTTCCGAAATGAGGGTCTTGTCCAAAAACTTCAGCGGTCCACTCTTCTTTGACCACTGAGTGGACCCATGTAGTCAAATCAAACCCGCTATTCTGGACAAGCTTCCCAGTAAGAAGCTCAAGTAGAATCACACCAAAGCCATAAATGTCTACCTTGAAAGTACTGTATGCGCGAGTTTTAGAAGGATTGTTGTTTTTGAAACTATCGGATTGGGATAGGATTGATTGGTTTTGATGACTTTCCACCACCATTAGTCCATATTCACTGATATATGGATCCATATCTTTGTTGAGCAATATGTTGGAGGATTTTAGATTCCCATGTGCAATTCCATCATCGCGAAGCTCCTCATGCATGAAAGCCAAAGCTTGAGCAATGCTAGCTGCAACATTTATTCTACTTCCCCAATCGAATAATTGGCCATTTTCAGATTCTGAAATTAACAACGATGAGTCGAAACATTTAGTATTGTTATTTTCTGTTGTCAACTATGAAGTATAGATACTTCTAAAAGAAAGCCGTATCACTATCATATCTATTTTGGATATTGATCCTCCTCGGATACTTGCAGATACAAATCCAATACTTGAAATTTATTTTCTTTAATTTTGGGAGGTATATATCATATACTTTTCAATACTTTAGATCACGTAATTGAATTATTAGTAAATTGAGAATGTAATAATAATTTTCCATATTTCACTTATTTCTTACCCCCTTTTTTCGAAATTGGGGTGGCTGCTGTACGGGGTGCACTGCAGCCACTGCTGTGCAGCCAATTGGGCCCTTTTCGGGGCCCATTTTGATAATTCGAACCGTTCATATTTTAGAATACATCAAGTAGAACATAATTGTAAAAAATTAAGTTAATCGAATATTGTTTACTCATTCATCCACTCACATTTGTATTCATTTTAATACTTTAAATTACAATTGTTATTTATTTTTGTAGATACAAATGTGTGTGGATGAATGAGTAAACGATATCCGATTAACTCGATTTTTACAGGTGTGTTCTACTTGATGTATTCTAAAATGTGAACTGTTCAGATTATCAAAACAGGCCCCGAAAAGGGCCCGATTGGCTGCACAGCCACCCCAATTCCCTTTTTTTCACAATGTATTAAATTGACATATTGTTGATGTGTCATAGAGATGTCTCGTATACATTACTACATCCATATTTTATAGAAAGTAAATATAAGTAGGAAAATATATAATGATACTAAAATTGAATTTCAACAATCAGACAAGCAAATAAACTTGTGTACATTTTTTTTTTTTTCTATGTAACAATTAAATGTTAAAAAAGGGAAAAGTACTACAACAGTTTAGACTTAATATTGAAATTGAAATTTTATTAGACCTACTTTAATAAAAAAAAAAAAAATTATTAAAAAAAAAACTGCCTACTAGTACTACCTTTTAAACTAATACCCAATTCCATTTAAATTGTGTATAATACAATACTAAAAGTTATAATTTTATTTTTTCATGAATTTATCTATATCTTTTTATATATTTATTTATTTATTAAAATTTTTTTATATCGTCATATCTGCATCATATAATACTCATACATTCTATTGTGCTTCATAGGTTTTCAATGTATATTCTCTATCCCTATTTTCCCTATCTACAATAATGCTTAGGTCATGGAATCAAATATACTACCAGGCTAACCTTAGGAAGAGAAATAATCAAAAATTAATGAAATTTACCATGAAGAAGCTGGAAGAGGCTGCCATTATGCTGGAATTCATAAACCAAAAGCTTCTCCTGCTTGGAACAGTAATAGGCCACAACCGGCATCACATTCGGATGTTTCACTTGGTCTATCCTCTCCATCCTCTTCTCAAAATCCGCCCGTGTCATCCCCCAATCCTTAATCCTTTTCACAGCCAACGTCACCCCATCATCGACTATAACTTGTATAGGCTTCCATTCTTCCCTCTCCCAACCAATTCCGCGGGAGATTGGAGCAAATCCTCAAATTTCAACCCATTCATCACTGCGCTAGCAAGTACTACTAGCGAAGACGAACCCTTTCCACTTTCACCTGATGTTATTGAATACTCCGACCTGTTCTTGATCTCACTCGATGTACCACTACTCTTGTCTGTCCTGCTATCTACTACTCCTTTCTTCACATTTGTCTTCTCACCTTTGGGTAAATTTTTCTTGAGAAATTTCACAGCAATAATGACCGCAACAATTAAACCAGCAACAAAAAAGCCCGAGTAGATAAGGAACTCTTTTTTTGAGGATCTTTTTGATTCCTTTTTAGGCGGTGGAGGTGTAGACATTGGACACGGATTTGACAAGGGTTGTCCACATAACTCAAGATTACCTGAAAAACTACTCGCGTTGAAATGACCAGAGACATCAGGAATTGGACCGCTGAGATTGTTGTTGGAGACATTGAATTCTTGTAGATTGGAGAAGTCAAATTTTGGGATCTCACCGCTTAGATGATTGTTTTGAGAGAGAAACGAAAGCAAGCCTGAAATTCTGGACATGTCAGGGATCTGTTTGGAAAAGTCATTGTTCGATATGTCGAGCCTTTTTAGATTACTTAATTGGAAGATACTGACCGGAAGGTTGCCAGAGAAGCGATTCCCACTTAGATACAAGTGAGTTAAATACCGGCAATTCGATATCTCTTGTTCGATCTCCCCACCAACATTGTTGTCATTCAGGCTCAAGACAAAAAGAGACTTAGCCTTGCATAAAGAGGTTGCATTAAGAACCCCGGTTAGATTGAACCGATCAAGAACTATCTTTCTCACAGACTGTAACTTGCTATCACATGACACGCCGTGCCATTTGTCTGTACAAGGGTCTGAACTCATATTCCAACCAAAGCTCGGACCTATTTTCATGGGAGAGAGTTCTCCAATGAGTTGGACTAGCGCGAGCTTCACTTCTTCTTCCTCTGAATTCCCGGTCAGGAAGAGAAGAAAGAACACGAGAGAGACTACATGGATGGGAACGAGTACTCGAGCCATTGTTGTTGATGAAGAAGGAGAAGAATATAGGGGGGAAATATCAGTGTAATTGGGTTCTGGTTCTTATGAAGGTGTTTGGTTTATTGGCATTGTGGGAGAGGGACTAGGTAACAAGGTTGAAATGGTTAGTTATATTAGGGTTTGCCAATTGGCTAAATTTACAATGATGGTTTGTTGGTGTATGTGAGTGTGATTGACAAATGAAGAGCAAAGAGAGTGACAAAAAAGGCACAAAGAAAACATTTTTAAAAATGAGAAGCCGGCAGGTGGAAATGGTCAAGTTTTGAAATTGTTATAAATTAGTTGGATTGCTTGCATATATACAGTGGTTTGTGATGTTGCTAGTAACAATGATATACTAATCTTTGTATTCGGTCACTAGTGCACAAATGGTGCATTCTTAGGGCAGAAGATGCTCCGTACTAGGGCCTAATTCTTATGTCCCTGTCGGGAAAAAAAAAAAAAAAAAGGTAAATTATAAACACACCCCTTAACTTTTACTTAAATTACAAATTATTTTCTGGAATTTTAGAAATTACATTATGTCCCCTAAAGTTTCTAATTTAATAACAAATAGGTCCTTTATAAATAAATCATCAAGTTAATTAACAGTTTTTAATAATGTTAAACTTTTATTTCAATTAATAATTCAAATAATTTTATTATTGTGTAGGTGAACAGTTAGAAATTTCACTTTTTCAATTAATTCTGTTAAATAAAAAATTCTGACATGAAAATATTTGTATTTTTCCAAATCACATGGGACAATTCGTTTTTTAAGTAAACCTCATGGTTTACTCCCAAAAAAAATAGATAAGAAATTTGTTTTTTTTTTATTTGATTTTGATGAAAATTTATATAATATATATATATATATATATAGAGAGAGAGAGAGAGAGAGAGAGAGAGAGAGCACTAGGGAAATACTATACAAATATAACAATGCTTTGGATCTGAAATCATACCCATTAAAAATAATATGATACGGATGACTCAAGGGAAGAGGGGTAACTTAGAGGTGTGTGGTTTGAGTTGATTTTAAGAGATAATCACCAACCAATTCACCATCAGTAATATTATGAAGCTAAACATAACAATTCAGAATTATTATCTTATTATTCAAATTTATTCTACATATAGATCACATATTGTATAAATTTAATTTCCATCATACAACTATCCACCCAGAAAAATCTAGGTGGATAAGTTTAGGTTTCCAAACTTATTGATTCAATATTGGCGGATTCAGAATTTTTCAACTCGTCACCAATCTGGCTATCCTCAAAACTGACAAATTGGTTAAATATTTTGACCGATTAAGTTAGAAATACAAAATAGGAAAAAACGTAAGGATCATATAACTTTAATATATTCTTTTTTCAAATTCAAACAATTATATTCTAAATCTCGACACACAACTTACAAATTAATTGAATGCATTATGTTGTTTAAAATCATATTTCATAAATTAATATACAAACAATCAAATTAAGAAAAAGAAAAATGTGCAATGAAAATTAGGGGTAGGTGTACTCTAATTAGGGATGTAAAAATGATCTGCCTACCTACCTAAGCCCCAGCTCAGCCCAGCCCAACTCTCTGAGCTAGGGCTTGGGCCATGCTTTTTTTGGACTAGTCCGGCCTACTGGCCCAATCAAGGCCCGATCTAAGGCTTGACCCAAGGCCCAGTCCATCCGATCCGCCCGAGGCCCAATGTGAATTTTAAACTAAAAAATATTAATAAATAAATAAATAAAATGTTAGGCCCAGCCTCGGCCCAAGACCCAATTATCCTCTAGGCTTGGGCCTAGATTTTTTGTGGGAGCCCAAACGGGCCTAGGCTGGGGCAAAACCGATTTTGCACCCCTATAGTACATCAAGGCTTGTTATCTTCTTTGGTGGGTCTTACCCCGAGCTCACGATTCAAACCATTCATAATATTAAATCTATCACGAAAATCATCTATGTCAAAAATTAGGTTCATTATATATTAATAACTACATAATTAAATCATATTTATCTTAATAATAGATAGTTTAGTTTTAAATTTATACATCATATATTTTTTTAATGACAAATGTAATTCAATATAATTATTGTTGTCAAAATAATCTAATTTTTACATAAAAAATATTTGGCGAAACCATACCTAATGAACGGTTTGATAAAACCAAGGTAGGCCCGACCTCAAAAGACAACGTGCACACCTCCTGACTTTTGTTATAGGACTCCAAATATTATCAATTTGATTTTTTGTATTGATGATCTATTCAACGAATCTTACAATGTGAACAGTTCAGATTATCGAAAAAAAAACTCAAATCGATACTCCACAAAGGAGCACAACAGCCTACTATGCTCAAAGGCATAGCAAGATCCCCAAATCCTACATTTGAAAGTGAGAAAAGTTAGTATAGCATTACTCATTTGTTCTATCTCCTTTGCCACCGAACGTATAAGCTAGTTTATTGACTCAAAATAATACAAATAAATTAATATTTGGTCCTTTTCAGCAATATCTAAAAAAATTTGTTTATTGACTTATTTGGGTCATATCACTTCTCTACTTTTCTATATATTTTTTCATAATAGGTAAAAAAAAACCAACTCATAAATCATACCAAACAAAACACATGGCTAAGGATTTATTCAGCTCTAACAAATTAATTAACATAATATATGAGTTTCATAGACTCGGTTCAAGCAACACTGGCAGCAAAACATTTGAATAGGAAATGATATAGACATTTTTGTATTTGTTTCCACAGCTAGAATAATCTAATGTGCTTTGAATCAGTCTATAATTATAAATCCTTACTCAGAAATCAGCAGAGGCAACAATACCAAATGCAAATGTGATTTTCCATACAACTGTTACATACCCAAGGCCCAAAATGCATAGAACTAAGGCCTCGTTTGGCTAAGTTGGTTGGGACTAAAAAAACATAAACAACAAAATAGACTAAAAAGTCAATAAGACAAAATGTCAATCCAAACCATAATTATTTCACTTTTTTCTCATAAAATTCAAAAAAGTCAAAAAAAAATTGTCAAAATTATTTCACTTTTCTCTCATAAAATTCAATAAAGTCAATAAAAAATTTACCAAACGAACTTTTTAATCTTAAGCTAAAAAAGTTCTAACTCTAAAAAACCAACTAAAAAAGTTTTTGTCAAATGGCAATTAACTAGGCACTTTGTGATGTATTGGACACTTAACCCCATAGTTACTCTCTGAAATGAATCCGGATCCCCTGCCATACTACCCTGCCATTCTTCCCTGCCATGCCCCAAAACGACGTCGTTTTGGGGCAGAATTTCAAAAAAAAAAAAAAAAACAAAACAGAGGATCTGGACTCCTTTCTTCTTCCCCTTCTCGTCCCTCGCAGCTCGTCCGGCGTCGCCGAGCTCGTCCCTCACCGTCCCTCGTCGCAGCACCGCTCGTCCCTCGCCGTCGTCGCTCGTCCCTCGCCGAGCTCGTCCGTCACCGTCGCAGCTCGTCCGGCGTCGCCGAGCTCGTCCTCACCGTCCCTCGTCGCAGCACCGCGACCACCGTCGCCTCCGCCTCCGCCGTCGCCTCCTCCTCCTCCTCTCCTCCTCCTCCTCCCCCTATTTTATGGCCCCCTCCAGTCCGGCCGGCCCTTCCCTTCCCTTCCTCCTCCTCCCCCCTCCTCCCTCCCTCTTCCTCTTCCTCTCTTCCTCCCCTCCCTCCCTCACCGTCTCTGGTTTTTTGAAATTCTGCCCCAAAACGACGTCGTTTTGGGGCATGGCAGGAAGTATGGCAGGAAAGTACCGCCGAGGATCCGGACTCCTCTGAAATAGGGGTAAGTATCATTTTGGATTGGTTCAGTAAATCATGATCAAACTATTACTTACGGTTGCATAAAATTTGGAACCAAACTAAGCCCTCGTTTGGAAATAGATTTTTTTAGTAATTTTTTAACTTTTTGCTAAAATATGATGTAAAAAAAACTAATATATTTGGAATAACTTTTTGATTTTTTTACGAAAAGAAGTACAAAAAGTAAAGAGAAAAAGTGAATATTTGACTTTTTGATATTGATTGTTAGCTTTTTTATTTTTTTAGTGATTTTTTTGACTTTTAGGCTAAAAAGTGATATTACCTAAACAATGAAAATCTTAAAACCAAATTAAATCGAACAAGTAAACCGTGGTTCAATTCGGTTTGGAACCATGATTTTAAAAACATTGTCATAATTCATAACATGATCATAAAATATTGTTCACAACTTAAAACTTATTTAGGTAATAATTTAGAATTTGTTGTACTACTACGTAAGAATAAACTTGCAAGAGTAAAAGGTTACAACTTATATATACATATATATATTTGATACTAATAAGATATTTGAGTATTTATGGTAGGTAATAAATTATATATATATATATAACCAATCCTATTCAATTCCAAATCGGATCCGTAACTATAAATTCATTGACCGAATCGTGAAGTACGATTTACCTATTTTAAAAATCAAGACCAAACTGTGCATGGGGAAAACTAAGCCAAATCATGCAGTTTGGTCTGGATCGGACCGATTTGCGAATTTTTTATTTTTTTTTACCCAACCCTAATTTGTTGGTCAAATTACACTGGCGATTCCTATATTTTCATTTTTATGGCATTTTGATCTTTATAATTTTAATTAGTTTGATTTTTATTCTAAATTTATAATTTTGTCTTAAGTTGGTCTAATTGATTACAATTGTAGTGTTTTTCATAAAAAAAAAATACACACATAAACGACATATAATATGATTTATAAACAAAATTGTAAACTTGTTCACTTTAGTAAGTTAACTTTAACTAACTCAATGATCATTTTTCTTCAAAAAACTCCAATTTCCGTTATCAATTAAATTAAATTGATACAAAATTTAAAATTAAAAGTCAAAATCGAGTTAATTGAATTACGGAAACCAAAATGACACACTAGTAGTAAAATGCAGGGACTACTAATATAATTTACCCTTATTACACTACTTGTGATTGTTAAGACAAAAAAATCCTAGAAAAAGAAACGGAAGTTTGAACCTAAAACTAGTCCCTCCATCGTCCCCCAAGCAATTCATGATTTTCCATTTTTATTCTTGAGATAACTGGTGAAAAATTCACACTTATGGAGTCATATGTTACTTGGTTCAAGATTTTATCTTTTTTGGTGATAAGGACATGTTTAATAAATTGTTTGGTGAGAAGAAAAATTATATTTTTGAATTTTTTTTCCAATTGTACTCCCACTATTGAACTGTCGTTAGCTGATCGCTTGAAAGTTCATCAAAAAAGTCACCAACGACAGCAGGTGGTGGCCAACGACAGCAGGTGGTGGCCAACAACAATGGTAGTAGATAAATGGACAAATAAGTACACATAGACAAATAATATGATGACATGTGAACAAATAGTTGGATCGTGGACAGAGGGAACATATAGGCAAGGGTAAAATAGTCTTTTACATTATAATTGTTCTTTTAGCATTAAGAATAGAGCTTAGACCTATTGACCCAAAAATTTTAGAATTGATTTTGACAAATTTTATTTGCACTCGAAAAATTATTAAATACGTCTAATTTCTCAATACACTCAATTAAATTATATAAGGTTATAATTTACTCTTAATACACCTTTTTTTTTTTTTTTTAATTACCTTTTAAGGTACACCTAAATAATAAACAAATTAAAAATCCCAAATTACACCACTTTAAAAACCTTTTCAAAAATCTTTAAATAAATTTCTCATTACAGCTATTTTTTTTTGTTTACATATAGGGAACAACAGCACCGACGAAGGAAATGGCGAAAGAGAATGAAGTTGGCAAACCCCCAGCCCCCGTTGTTACACCCCTATCATATTGTAGGATTGAGAGCTCAAGGCAGGAGGTTTTCTTCGAACTTGTATAATTTCGACACCATTAGTAATAGGGATTAATCTCTTTGGTGTTGGTGATGTGGGTTGCAGCAAGCTGTATGGGTGCTTTTATGTAAGGCGCTAGGGAGAAAAGTTGTAGTCTTGCGGCTGTAGTGGTGTTTTCATTGGAAGAGCATTTTCCAGTGCAAAGTTACTTTACATGGTTATACCTACTTTTCTTTTCTTTTTTTTTATTTATCATGACAGTTGATCTGTTAAAAATTCTCACTATTGATGTTGATGATAATAGAATGAAACAACTTTTCTTTTGCTGCACTTGCTTGACTCATGTATGCCAATATGCTTCCAGTGCAAATGCTCCTGCCAGAGTGAGTTGAATTGGAGTTTTGAAGTGAGAAAAAATATAAATAGAAAATAATTGAAATTTGGAGGAAAAGATAAAGAGAGTTGAATATAAAAAATACATATAAGTGATTTAGATATACTAAGAAAAAAAATTTATTTTATTTTATAGTTGACTATGTATTGTTTTTATTAATAAATTTATATTAAGATACAATAAAAATTAAAATTTCAAAATTTTAATTAGACATAAGTGGAAATAAAATCACCCGAGTAACCTAAATTCTTCTCATGTCAGACTGATTAACTAATTTAGTCCAAAAATAAAACCCCGTTTTCACAGCGCTATAACATGCAAATTTCTTGTCATAGTAGTTACTGCTGTTATAAAATGTTAATTAATTTTATCTTAATGCTGAATTTTCTCAAGCCCTGTTTAAAACTATAATTTAAATTTCACATTCAATAAAATGAAGCGGCATTTCGGCATTTTTGGCCTCAAATGTTGTCTTCCAAGGAGTCATTGTCATGTGCACAACATAAAAGAGAAATGAAGCCCGACAAAAACACAAGACAAACAGGGCATGAAATTGTCAGAATGCCGGTGAAGAGTGTTAGAAATGGTTTTGGGAAAAACAAAATTTTTCCTCAACTTTGATCTAATTTTTAAGTGGGACCCATGCGTCAAAGTTGGCAGGTCTAAGTGGTAACGCGTTCTATGTCGTGTTGTGATTCACGTAGTATATTTGGTTGCTCAAAACTATTATCAGGTGAATGAGAAATTGA
>JAPPVO010005106.1:0-21572 GCA_030407325.1 Camellia japonica | reverse complement strand
CACAATGAATGCAAATAGCTGGCACAGGTTTTGGCCACATTGGAATGTCTTCTAAGAAGTGACGAAGCCATTCTGCTTCTTCTCCTGCTTTGTCTAAAGCAATGAACTCGAATTCCATTGTGGATCGTGCGATGCATGTTTGTTTTGTGGATTTCCAACAAACAGCAGCGCCTCCCAGAGTGAAGACATATCCACTTATGGATTTTGAATCTTTAGTATCCGATATCCAATTTGCATCACAATAACCTTCAAGTACTGCTGGATATCGAGTAAAGTTCAAACCATGATCACGGGTGAATCTTATATATAAGAACCCGAATGATCGCTTTCCAATAGTCTTCTCCGGGGTTACTAGTGTACCTACTCAATTTACTAATAGCGTAAGCTATATCAGGACGAGTACAATTCATTAGGTACATTAGGCTTCCAATGATTTGGAGTATTTTAACTGAGACACTGCATCACCTTTATTTTTCGATAAATAAAGACTGATGTCTACAGGTATTCTAGCTAAATTCAAATCATCCTTGATAAATTTATCAAGAATTTTCTCAATATAATGAGATTGAGATAATGCATATCCGTCAGATGTTTTAGTAATTTTCATTCCTAATATAACATCTGCGACCCCCATATCTTTCATATCAAATCTTTGTTAAGCATTTGCCTAGTTGATTTGATCATGTTTTGACTGCTTCCAACGATAAGCATGTCATCCACATAAAGACAACTATGACATATCCTTGGTCAATGTTTTTAACATAGACGCATTTTTACATTCGTTTATCTTAAACCCATTAGTAAGCATTGCATGATCAAATTTTTCATGCCATTGCTTAGGTGCTTATTTTAATCCATAAAAGGATTTTACAAGCCGACAAATTTTTTTTTCTTGCCCCCGACACTACAAACCCTTCGGGTTGCTCCATATAGATCTCTTCATTTAGATCACCGTTTAAGAAAGCTGTTTTAACATCCATTTGATGTATTTCTAAATTAAACAACGCTGCTATAGCAATAAGCATCGAATGGATGTTATTCTTGTCACAGAGGAATATGTGTCAAAATAGTCCAGACTTTCCTTTTGTCTGTAACCTTTAACTACAAGTCTTGCTTTATACTTGTCAATTGAACCATCTGCTTTCATTTTTCTCTTGAATATCCATTTATATCGAAGAGGTTTAGAACCTGGTGGAAGATCCACCAATTCCCAAGTATGATTTTGCATAATGGATTCAATTTCATTATAAACAGCCTCTTTCCACAAAGGTGCTTCAGGACCTGTTATTGCTGCCTAAAGCTTTGAGGTTCATTTCTAACAAGTATGTTAGAAAATCTGGACCAAAGGATTTTTGATGTTCTCGCTCTCTTACTTCTTCTTGGTTCATCATCAGTTAAATCCTGTTGGTTGAGACCATTACTAGTCTCTTGTGTTTGATTGTCAGTAGTCTCTTGACTTTGTGTACAATCATAAGTTCTTTTCTGTGAACTTATTTCCTGTCCTTTCTTGTAAGGAAAGACATGTTCAAAAATACAGCATTCCTTGACTCTATAATAGTTTCACATGTATATCAGGTATTTCTGATTTATAAGTCAGAAACCGATATGCATTACTATTCTGAGCATAACCAATAAACACACAATCTACTGTTTTTGGTCCAATCTTAGTCTTTTTAGGAACAGAAACTTCAACTTTTGCCAAACACCTCCACACTTTTAAGTATTTGTAGGAAGGCGGTCGACCTTTTCCACAATTCATAAGGAGTGCTGTTGGTTTTCTTGTGGGGTATTCTGTTAAGAACATAATTAGCAGACAATATTGCTTCCCCCCACAAGTTCTGTGGTAAACCTGAACTTAGTAACATGACATTCATCATTCTTTTAGGGTTCTATTCTTCCTTTCAGCAATTCCATTTTGCTGTGAAGAATAAGGGCTGTAGTTTAGTGAATAATGCCATGTTGTGCACAAAATTCATTTAATGGTGCATCATATTCACCACCCCTATCACTTTTGATTAAAAACAAAATATAACATTCATCACTTGTTGTCTATGATGTGCTTGATTCATAAATTTCAAATCATGATTCATAAATTTCAAATGAAAAATCCACAATAATTATGACTACAAAAATCAGAATTAATGTTTTGACAAAATCATATCCTCATAAAAATTTTGCCTAAGAAACAAACAAATCAAAATCTTATTTGATTGCATAAATTCTTGCAACTCATTTACGAATAAGTAACACTGTCATAAAAATATTTGTGACAGACGAAAATTAAAATATCTCATCTAATGCAAGAGATACACCCCCATATAAATAAAATGGTTTATGGTTTAACAAATTCTACCACGCAAGTAAAATAATAATTGACATATTTTATGTCACATATTCAACAAATAATAATCCACATAAAAGATTTTTCAAAATTTACTTTCAATTAAATGGAACAATATAATTACATACATCTTCATGTTTAAATTTCTCTGGTGTTTAAACACCCATTCAAAATAGATTGGAAAAACTCAAATTAATCAACATATCAATTTAACATTCCAAATCACATGAAATTGTTGTTAGGAAATAACTTGAGTTGATATCATACATGCATATCAAACGCATCAACTAAAAATAATGAATTAACAAAATAAATTAATCATGCATGATCCCAAAACTTGCAACATGAAATAAAAAGATTCTCACTCATAAATAAAATTCAATGCGTTTTGAATTTTAAACTCCAAAATGACAAAACATACCTTCATTTAATCAGTTTGATTTGTACATAAATAAACTAATTAAATATGCATTCAAATGTTCTTGTGAATATATATATTTTTTCGACTCATGTGCAGAAACTATTCACGACTACGGATCCATACATAGAAAATAAAGAATGATTCAGAAAATCAATAAGAAAATAATCTTGCTACAAAGGTTTCTTCATAATAAAACTGAAATTTAGTTTGTAAAACTAATATATAACTCCAGAATTAAATACTTCCATGTATACTCATAATGAACTATGAAAAAGTCAAAAGAATTAACACCTTTTCACAAAGGGTTCAAAAATTAAGTGATCTCCCAAATGAAACCATAAGTCATGTACAATATTTACAGATTGTAACCAAAACACAAAATTACATGATTGATTAACAAAATTAATTTTCTAGTTACTAAAACCACAAAATAAATTATAATACAAAATAATTTTATTTTCTATGTTACTAAAACTAGAAAATAAAATACCACAAATTAATTTTCTAGTTACTAAAACCAGAAAATAAATTATAACACAAATAATTTTATTTTTCTTGTTACTACTAAACTAGAAAATAATACAATTTTATTTCCTTATTACTAAAACTAGAAAATAAAATAATTTTATTTTCCTTGTTACTAAAACTAAAAAAATAAAATACCCAAATAATATCTGATTACAAAATAAGAAAAACACAAATAATTTTCTAGTTTCCAAAACCAGAAAATAAATTCTAATTACTAAAACCAGAAAATAAATGATAATAACAAAATAATTTTATTTTCCTTGTTACTAAAACTAGAAAAATAAAATACCAAAATAATTTTCTGTAACACCAAATAATATTCTGCAATTGTTAATGACACCAGTATATTACTACTAGTTGTCAAAGAAAAGAGACATTATATTACTAATATCTGTCAAATAGCATAAACCACTATTTGTTTTTCCAACCAGAATATTACTTTGGAAACACAGAAAATTAAATACAATGAAAATACCAAAAATAATCTGTCTTAAGATTGTTGGACAATCTTCACTGTATTTAAAATAAATTAAATTCTGTTGTATACTAAACACAACAACTAGAATAAAAAGAAATAAAGGAAATGAGAGAATTTGTTTGATTACAAAATCAAACTCGAAATAAAAATAAATAAATAAATAAAAACAGATTTTATTTTGTTACAAAAACAAAATTAAAATCTGATTTAAATAAATAATAAAATAGAATAATAAATTAAACAACTTACTTGATTAATTTCTTTGAATAATTATCTGATCAAGTCCAGTGTTTGACACTGTGTCCTTAAGACAGATTCGTCCTCTCCACGGTGCTTTCAGAATTTGGACGTCTATCTCCCAAGATGAAATGATATTCTACAAACAATAGCAGCACTACAAATTGTTTGCCTTACGAACACACTAAGTGTTTACACTCTTTCTTTCAGAAATTAAATGCAGCAAAATGTAGAGATTTATAACAGATGATGTAGTATGAAAATTGGAGTAAAATCCAAATGGGAGGCTAGTCTATTTATAGATGTAAAGGTGGCTGCTGGTTTTGAATTGAACAGGTATGAAACCTGTTGGTTTTGAATTCAAACAGATTTGAATCTGTTGGGTTTAAATTTAAACAGATACAAAAACGGGAAGGGCCCTGTTTGGATGTACAGTAAAACCCAGACTAGTTTCTTTCTGTTTAATTTGAATTCTGGATTTTATTTTATACAAAATAAAATTAAATTCAAATGTTTTTGGCCGAACAAGCCCAACCCAACCTCACACCACGCACATGCACCCGCACCCGCGCCCAAGCCCAGCCCGCCCGAACCGGCGGCGGCGCGTGCGTGTGGGGTGATTTTTGGGTCCAATGGGTCTAGCCCATTTTGCCCATAACCTCTCCCTCTAAAACACTTGGGTACCCCTTGGGGCACACCCCAAATACCAAACCCATGCCTTATAAACTCATTCAAAACTTCCCACCAAATCAATGTGGGACAAGCCTTATTCAAACCTTTAAGGGTTTTCCACCAAAACTCCATTTCCATGGAACACACTTTGGCTTCAATTTCCCATTCACTCGGTAATAGTTTTGAGCAACCAAATATACCAATGAATCACAACGCGGCATAGAACGCGTTACCACTTTGACCCGTAAAAATCGACGCACGGGGCCCACCTAAAAAATAGACCAAACTTAGGATAAAATTCTGGTTTTACCCAGAATTTATAACCATTTCCAACATCCAGTACTTGTAGCTGATCGAGGTCGGCAATTCCTTCGGAACCGACTGGAAGGTAGGTGACATCAAAGCCCTCTTGTTGTGGGTGGAGAGACTTTAGACATCACCAAATAATATTGTGGATTTTTGCATTATTAAAAATAGGAGAAGGATCTTAGACTAATTTTTTCAAAATTAAAACACACAAAAAAAAAAAAAAAACAAAACAAAAACAGAAAATTAATGGCCAAAAAAAATCTTAAACAACTACTTAAAAACTAGAACCCAAAAAATAATAATGCAAAAATTGAGGAAACACACCCAAGAAAGAAAACTAAAAAACAACAAATGAATTCTGAAAGGCAACTTAAAAATTAGAAAGAAGAAAAAAATAAAAACAGAAAAAACCCAAAAAATAATAAACAAATATTATATAGTTTTGTATTAACAAATCATACAACAAATTAAAAATTAGAACACCTAAAAAACTCATAAACAACAACTGAAAACAATAATAATAATAATAATAACAACAAATAACTTAACTAACAAAAAAGGAAAAATTAGAACACACACAAAAAAAAAAAAAAAAAAAAAAACAGGAAAACCAAAAAAACAGTACATGCAAAAAATGTAAAAAATGTACAAGAAAAATAACTCGAACACACCCAAAATAAACAATAAAAAATAGTTGAATCAAAACCGAAAACTTCTTAAAAACTATAAAAAAAAAAAAAAAAACTCAAAAATAGTTTCAAAAATAAAATATAAAAAATCAGAAAACAAAAAAATTGCACTAACAATTGAATAAACAAAAACAGAAAAACAATTGCATTAATAGCTCAATTAACAAAAAAAATAAATTAATGGCCCAGAAAAATCTTAACTAACCAGATGGGAAGATGATAAAAATTAGAATATAAAAAAAATAAATAAGAAAAAGGAAAAATTTGAAAACAACAACTTACAAGCTTCAAAGACGAAAAAAAATTAACATTAAAAATTAAAAATTAAATTAAAATTAAAAATTAAAAATTTAAAAGTAAATTAAGGTCCGTAAACAACAACTTAAAGTTAGAAGAAGAACCAAAACTACATAAATACAGAAATTGAGGAAACACCCAGAAATAAAAAGAAAGAACAATAATAAAAAAAACAAAAACAATGAATTGAAATTTGAAAACAACTTAAAAATTAGAAGAGAACACTCAAAAAACAGCCAAAAAAATAAAAATAGCTGAATGAAAAAAAAAAGTAACGGCCCAACAAAAATTAATTAACCAGCCGGGAAATAGGTAAAAATTATAATATACATAAATAAAAAAAGTTGAAAACAACAACTTAAAAGCTGGAAAACACAAAAAAACAATTAAATTTTTTTTTATAAAAAAGATGCTAATAAATACAAAAATTGAGTAAACCCCACCCACCCAAGAAACAAAAAATAAAGGACAATAATAAAAATAAAACAGTGAAATGAAAGTTGAAAACAACATAAAATTAGAAGAAAAAAGTCCAAAAACACCCAAAACAATAACAATAAAAAATAGTTGTACTAACACCTAATAGACAACGATACAAAATTAGAACACTAAAACAATTGGAAAAAAAAAAACCAAAAAAAAAAACTAAATTAGCAGCTTAAAAATCAGAAAAAGAAAAAAATAAGAGCAACAAAAACTCGGAAAACACCCAAAATTAACAATAAAAATTCAATTTTAAAAATACATGCAACCAAAACCCAAAATAAAAAATGAACACCTAAAAACCTCAGAAAACCCACAAAAACAATTTTTAAAATGTTGAATAACAACAATATATATATATATATATATATATAAAACAATTTAAAAATTCAAACAGGAAAAGAAAAACTCAAATGGTACAGAAAAAAAAAAAAAAAAACCCCCAGAAAACAACTTAATTAACAACTAAAGGAAGGGTAAAAATTAAAACACAGACAAAAAAAAAAAAAATAAATAAAATTAATGGCCAAAAAAATCATAATTAAAATATGAAGCTAAATTAAGGTTGGTCTTGTTTGTTATAACTTAAAAAGTCAAAAAGTTAAAAAGTCACTATCCTATTTAAGTCATATCATCTTATTAAGTCATATCACCTCTCTACCACATCATTTCAAACCCAATCCATACCCAACCCATATTTCATAAAAAGTCAAAAAGTATACTTATTTAGATCATCTCAAACCACCCCTAAACAATTACTTAAAAACTAAACCCTAAAAAATAAGGGTAGGTTTGGTTTGTGTTTCTGAAAAAAATTTCAGAAATTTTCTCTACAAACAATTTCAGAAATTTTCTCTACCAAACAAATTTTCCCAAAAAAATTTCCCAAAACACACAAACCAAACAAGTTTTCCAAACAAATCTCTCTCACACATACATCAATCAATCACTTTTTCCAAAACTCTCTCTCAAAACAATTTTCCAAAACAAATTTCCAAAAAACCAAACCAAACATGTTTTCGTACTTTTTATCTCTAAAACACATCTCTCAAACACAAACCAAACATAAGGAGTTTTTTTTTTTTAAAGTCCCTGGTATTAAGATTTTATAGCATAAAGGACACCTAATATTTTCATAATGTCTAAGGTCTCTCAATATCGATCCAGAAAAAATTCGACCCAGAGAATTTCTCTGTGTTTTTGACCAATTTTCTCTGTCTTTTTTATCAAACTTGAGAAAATTGAACAATTACCATTTTCATTTTAACTAATTTTCTTTAGACTATAAGACATTCAGACAATAACAACCCAAAAAAAAATTGAACAAATACCATTTTCATTTTGACCAATTTTCTCTAGATTGTAAGATAGTCAAAACACCAAAAACAATGGACATCATAGCACAACACTTAACCAAACTAGTAGTAAATTTCACCAACAATAGTATGAAGTTCATAGCTTGCTTCCTAATGATGATCATATCGTAAATGTTACTCACAAAAAGCTTGAAAGCCTCATAAAATCTAAAAATCTTGAATTCTTTGGGAAGTTCAGAAATTCTTTGAGTTCAAACCAGAGAAAATTCAAAAGCATTCAATTTTCTCTGGTTTGAATTAAAAGAAATTTCAGTAATTTTCTCTATGTTGTTGAATTTTCTTTGGTTTGAATCAAAGAAATTATTGATGTCTAAAAGTCAGTCTACATTTCAAGAGATTAAAATGCAGAAAAGGGGACTCCATAGATAGCTAAATTGAAGAAAAACTTCAATTTTCAAAATTAAAATAGAAGATAATAAAGAGAGAATGGAAGAGAAATTCTTTCCAGACTCATATACCAGCAAACTATGTTGACCTTGACATCTTCACCAAACTCATATACCATCAAAGGGTTTTGTTCAAACTCACATCTGTGTTGACCTTGACATTGGTGTTAAACATTTTCTTCAAGGGGTTTTCAAACCCACATTCCGGTGACACCATAGGATCAAATGAGGCTAGAGAGGTAGGGTTCTTGGGCAATTTTGGGGTCGTTTTTGTGGGATTCGAGGAGGTTTTCGATGTTGGTCAAACGGCCAAACTTTGCGAGGCGCTTGGCGGTGAGGTCTTGGGCGAGAGGAGGTTGGAAAGGAGGTCGTGTAGTGACCAGAAAGGGAAGAGTTTAGAGAGAGAGAGAGAGAGAGAGAGAGAGAGAGAGAAAATGAGGTTTGATTTGAGAGAGTCAAATTTCTCTATAATATATGGGTGTGGGAGTTGAGGGACCTTAGACATTATAAAATAATATTGTGGATTTCTTTCATTACAAATAATACAAAAAATTTTCCCAAAAAATAATAATACAAAAATTGAGGAAACACACCCAAGAAAGAAAAAATAAAAAACAACAAATGAATTCTGCAAGACAACTTAAAAAAATTAGAAAGTATTTAAAAAATAAAAACTTTAACGGCCCAAAAAAAATTAATTAACCAGTTGGGAAAAGGTAAAAATTATAATATATATAAATAAAAAAGTTGAAAACAACAAACACTAGAAAAACAATTAATTTTTTTAATTTTAAAGATGTTAATAAATACAGAAATTGAGTAAACCACCAGAAACAAAAGAAAAGGGCAATAATAAAAATAAACCAAATGAATTGAAATTTGAAAACAACTTAAAAATTAGAATAAAAAACTCCAAAAACAATAATAATAAAAATAGTTGCACTAACACCTAATAGACGACGATACAAAATTAGAACACTAAAACAATTGAAAAAAAAAATTAGCCAAAAAAAACCAAAATTAGCAGCTGGTTGAGAACAACAAAACTCGGAAAACACCCAAAATTAGCAGTTGGTGTTCATTTTTTCTTTTTTGGGTTTGGGTATTCAAACAGAAAAGAAAAACTCAAATGGTGAAGGGAAAAAAAAAAAAAATCCAAAAAACAACTTAATTAACAACTAAAAGGAAGGGTAAAAATTAAAAAATACATACACACACACGGAAAAAAAAAAAAAAACTGCAGCAAACATCCAAAATATAAAATAATAAATAGCTAATTAAGGTCTAAAAACAACAACCTTCAAAATTAGAACACCAAAAATACAATACAAATATAAAAATAAAAATAAACTCAAAGAATACGTTAAACATATCACTGACAAGAAACGATATATTCAAATTTGAAAAAACTTAGAAAACACCCAAAATAATAAATAATAAACAATAAAAAATAGTTAAAGTAATACATGAAAACAACTTCTTAAGCTGTAACAGTTGGAACAAAAAAGCAATAAAAACAAAAGCAGAAAACAACTTAAAAGCTGAAATCACACAAGAAAAACAGTTAAAAAAAGGTGAAATAATATGTCTGTAAACAACATAAAACAACTTAGAAACTGTAACAAAAAAAAAAACTCGGAAAACAAACACCCTAAAAATTAATTAAAAGAAACAGTTGCACTAACTGCTGAAAAAACAAACCCAAAAAAAAAAAAAAAATTTGCATTAACACAACAGCTGCTTCAACAAAAAAAGCAAAACAAAAAATTAACGGCCCAAAAAATCTTAATTAATAACTAGAAAAATGGTAAAAATTAGAACACCAAAAAACAAAAGAGTTGAAAACAACTGCAAAGCAACTTAAAAAAAAAAAGAAAGAAGAAAGGAGAAAGTAAATTAAGGTTTGTAAACAACTTAAAAATTAGAACCCAAAAATAAATAAATACAGAAATTGAGGAAACACCCAAGAAACCAAAAAAGAAAGGGGATTTTTTTTTTAAGATCCCTGGTATTAAGATTTTGTAGCATAAAAGACACTCAATATTTTTATAATGTCTAAGGTCCCTCAACATCGATCCAGAGAAAATTCGATCTAGAGAATTTTTCTGGACGAATTTTCTCTGGACTTCATAGAGAATTTCTCTGGTTGAATTTTCTCTGGACTTCACAGAGAAATTCTGATTCACAGAGAATTTCTCTAGACGAATTTTCTCTAGGCTTCACAGAGAAATTTTGGAGAATTTCTCTGGTCAAATTTTCTCTGGACTTTCACAGAGAAATTATGGTTCACAAAGCTTCATTATTATTGAGAATTTCTCTGGACTATAAATTTGAATTGTTGAGAATTTCTCTGGACTATAAATCTGTAATTTATTGCAGGGTGCATTCACAAGACTTCATTATTATTCAGAAGCAAAAGAGAAACAATAATTACAAGCAAACCAGAGAATTTGGGAAAGATGAAGAATGAAGTTGGAAGAGAATAGAGAACTGCAATTTTCTCTGGTTGCCTCTTTAGGTGCTAAAGAAACTTCATGGGCCTTATTCACCACAGGCTCAGGTTGTATTGGGACCTTTGGTTCTTGATCATGCTCTTCATCTGCCTCCTCATCACCTTCATTAAGAATGTCTTCTTCATTTTCACTTTCCTATAATTCAACATCGTATTTGAGTGATAGGTTTCCAAGACTCGTCATTTTTTTTAACCAGCTATTAATATAATGCCACAAGTGAAAAACATATAAATCCTAAACTACTTAAAACCAGGAAAACTTCACTTAACTCAATGAGTCTTTGTCCCAAATACACAGGGTCCCTCAACATCGATCCAAAAAAAATTCGATCAAGAGAAATTCTATCACGACCCCATTCCGTCCCTAGTAGAATGGTGCCATGATGGCCAGTAATCCGAGATTACCAAAGGCCAACTTACAAAGTCACACACAATCAGAGTATACATATGGGGCTTACGTGTGCGGAAGCAATAAATTTAAATCTAAGTAGTCCATAAAAGCTGTACATAGATCAAAGGAAATGACATACATCTTAATATGGTTTACCACTTGGATACAAATAAAATAAAGTACATGTTACATCTTGATCAAAAGGCTTCTCAAGCCAACATATACAAAAGAAATGAATTACAAACTAAGAAGCATAATCTTCAAGATGCTAGCAAAACATGAATCCGAAAACAATCTTGCAAATAACATCTTAGGCGTCACCGCCTTCTTGCTCGTCACCTACATATATAAAAAGGGCAGGGTGAGCTTGGATACTCAGTGAATGATATAAATAATAAAGGTTTGAATGAATGATATCCGAGATCTTTATCGAAACAATACATATCATAGCTTATAACAAAACATGGGATGAACCAAGTTCATCATTCAAAGTCTTTCAAAGCTTCTGGAGATGTTCACTAACATCTACATAATACAAAGGATGACATTCCTGACAAAACAAAGGAATAACCGTCCTGGAATCGAAGCACACTGTAGACGTCCCCGAACGTCCCGGGAGGGAAATCCCGTTTTGTTCATTTGGGCTCACTACAGTTCAGGACTCAATGTCACGGTCCTGTATCTAATCTCGCAGAGTGCAATGCAAGACCGATGAATCATCAAAGAGTCCAAATCCGGCAAATCATTTTTGAAAAACAGATTTTTTGAAAGAAGTGCCAAACATGGACTGCTTTGCCAGATACAGAGTCGCCACCTAAATATTTTATTTTGGGAAAATTTAGGAAACCCTGACTCGTTGCCTAAGGCCACGTGTTCGTCATCACCAAAGTTGCCTCGGCTCGGGAACTTAGGTACAATTGGGGAAGGTCACTTCGTGAGCACCCCCGCTCGCCCGATCAAAGATCGGCCTCTACTAACCATGATATCGAGTTTTGAAAACATTATGTGTTCTTATTCCGGTTATTAGCCTAGAATTACTATGTGATGCGCACAGCATACAAGTATAGACTGGGTCGCCTGAATTGGAACAAAACACCTCATGTTTGTTTATTTGAAAATGGATTGATGGTGCTACTCGTAAGTAGGCTAAGACGTGGATTTGCCACCCTCGGGTGGGCTTAGAAAACAAGATGATTTGCCACTCTCAAGTGGGCTTAAAACTCACAGTCGATGGATTATTCCAATCCAAATAACCCAACCTTCACCCACAGGCATTCAGGCAGGTATATCACATAAGCACATAGCCTCATGGTAAGCTTGCTATCATGGCAATCACTCACACACATGCAAGGATGCTAAAGCATAAGTACTTACTGAGTACTCCAAGCAAAAACAGAAACTAGTTAGTAATCAATGCATGATCTTAGCTATGCTGACATGCCTAATGTAACACATACAAGTATGCAACTAAGATAGGCTCGGCTATTCTAAGATGGCTGTAACAAGCCCGTGGGGGACCTCGCTACAGCTCGGACTCGATTTGTGTCACGGTTCTTAATCTTGAACCAAAGAGTCCAAATCCGGCAAATCGTTTTGGAAAACAGATTTTTTGAAAGAAGTGCCAAACATGGACTGCTTTGCCAGATACAGAGTCGCCACCTAAATATTTTATTTTTGGGAAAATTTAGGGAACCCTGACTCGGTGCCAAAGGCCACGTGTCCGTCATCACCAAAGTTGCCTCGGCTCGGGAACTTGGGTACGATTGGGGAAGGTCACTTCGTGAGCACCCCGCTCGCCCGGTCAAAGACCGGCCTCTACTAACCATGATATCTTATTTTGAAAACATTGTGAGTTCTTATTCCGGTTATTAGCCTAGGTTACTATGTGATGCTCAGCAAATAAGTATAGACTGAGTCGCTGAAGTGGAACAAGACATTTCATGTTTGTTTGTTTGCAAATGGTTTGATGGTGCTACCCGCAGGTAGGCTAAGACGTGGATTTGCCACCCTCGGGTGGCTTAGAAAACATGATTTTGCCACTATCTAGTGGGCTTAAAACAAACATTATTGTCCCAATCCAAGTAACTCAGCCTCCACCCACAGGCATTCAAGGCAGTTATATCACGTAAGCACATAGCCTCATGGCAAGCATGCTATTCATGGCAGCACTCACACGCATGCAAGGATGCTAAAGCATAAAACTCACCGAGTACTCCGAGCCAAAAACAGAAAACCGATTAGAAATCATGCATGATCCTAATTATACAGAAATGTCTAATGCAACGCATGCAATAATGCAACTATAGCAGGCTCGGCTCTTCTAAACATGGCATATGGAATGCTACAGCTAACACGTATTCAATTTGGAATTGAAATACAAATGCAGTTTGTATGATGCGCCGAGCCCAGTGCGTGCAAAACAGATGAATGATGCAAACATGCTGTCATACTGTATGCTAATTGAAATATGCCCTAATCTAACCATCATAAGCGGGTAAATAAAAGGGAGAAAGACGTGGGGTTGGAAGACATACATCACACTCACCCACTTATTACAATTATGCCCTCGCGCAGAGGGTCCGAATAAATAATACAGTCCGAAATGAAAGAATAATACAGTCCGAATATACAGTCCGAATAATAACAAATTCCTAATTAATTAACAAATTAACTAAGAAAAACTGAAAACTGGCATGCAAGCCAGGGACTGCCTCACTTCCGCTGAATGATGTGTGCTGGGCTGCCTTGCGCGGAAATCCACTGGGATGCCCGATTAGCCTCTGTTTGCAATGTTTCTCGAAATGCGTGCCCGACTCCGAAAAGTTGCTGATTCTTCATTTTGCTGCAACAGAGAGCAGGAAAGGGGCATAGCAATGTATTTCACACATATATGCATGCCTCGATCCTCATGCCACAAATCACGCATCTCGATGCATGATGGCCGAGGAGTCGGGTTGCACAACTCAATATAGGATAAATGCAGATGAATGCTACAACAAAACCTAACTCCATCATGGGTAATTCGGAGTGTCGGTGACTTGGGATTTGAGACCGTTCCGTTACTCGGAGTACGGAACGTGCCTCGTTTCCCGTGCCCGGGCTAACTCCTATCCCGAACACGATGCAATATGCATGATATGCATGAATGCAACTAAATACAGTCCTAGCATGCACAATGCTATGAAAATGAGATGCCTCGAAATGCGTGCACACGGGCACGCAAACCGAGGCGATGGCCTAAGGCATGAAATGGCATGGAAATGATATGCAAACATGCAAATGAATTTTGGCACTGAAATGTGGGGGAAAACAGCCCCGAAACATGGCCAAAGTGCACCCGAAGCATGGAATGATCCCGAAATGCGATATTAGGCGCCCGAAATGGCCTATAGCTATGCAATGCATGCACAATATGGACATGGAATGAAAATACAGTAGCAAGGCAGCCCCAAGACAAGCATTTTTCAGTCATAAAAAGGGCTAAACAGCAAGCACACATAGGATTAAGCAAGAATGCAAAAATGGCCCCGCAAGAGGGGTATTGAAGCAAGTGATACATGCGATGCCCAAATGGAAAAGTACCCTTCTACAACACTGATGAGGGACTAAAAATATGAACATTTACAGTAGATGACATCCCCCAAATCAGTATGAAACATGCTAAAAATGTCATGCAAGAACTAGGATACATAAGGCTATAACATGAGGTACCCCAAACATTCATCAAACCAGCAAAAGACCCTTAATGAAATATGTCAAGAAGATCAAAATATGACTCTTTCCAGTTCTGATGATGGCCGAAAACAGAAGCTAGATAAGCTTAAAAAAGCATGCAAAAATGGGGGTCAAAGAGGGGTATAAGACAAGCACAACATGGAGACCCCCAACAAGGTTGATCCCTTCTACAATGTTGTAGAGGGACACAAAATAAGCTTACTCACAGTTCATGACATGCTCCAAAACAGACTACATGTAGGTCAAACAAATCATGCAAATTTACGGTAAATATGAGAGATTATGAAGCAAGTGCATGATAGAGAGGCCAAACAGGGTTGAGCCCTTCTTCAATGTTGAAGAGGGGCTCAAAATAGGCCCTCACAGTTTACATTATGCTCGAAAACAGATCACACATAGGCTAAAATTCAATGCAAAATATGGCATATAAGATGATATTGAAAAGTGCAAGATGGAGGGCTCAAACAGGGTTGAGCCCTTGAAAAACATGAAGAATAGCTCAAAATAGACCTAGTTTCAGTTAAGGTCGGAGCCCAAAACAGTGAGAAATAGGCTTAAGAAATGAAGCAAGAAAATGCTACAAAAGAGGGAAATGGAGACTTACCCTTGAAGACCTCTTCTTTTCTACCTCTTGGCTTGAGGAATGTTGCTTCTAAGCCTCTGAGAACCTCCCTTGCTGCTGGAAATGGAGTGGTGATGGTGGTGCTTGATGATGATGAAGAAATGGCACCAAACTTGAGAAAATCAAAGAGATGGAGATGTATATGTGTTTGTAAGCTTGAGGCAAGTCTTTAACTCTTGAGGGAGAGGAGAGAGATGTATGCATGCAAGGATGGTGTCCAAAGTGTGTAAGAGTGTAGCCTTAAGGGATTAAGTTCCCTTGCATACAAAATATCCCCCGAAATCAGATATTTTGGGGGATACAGCTATACAGCTGTGAAACACACCTCCCAAGGAGCATGGCCGGCCTGCCACTTTTGTTGCAGGTGGCCGGCCGGCCACCCCCTATGGCCGGCCGGCCAAGGGGCAAAAATGAAACATGAATTCTGGCCGGCCACCACAGTTGGTGGCCTCCCATGTGTGCTGAACAAGACCCTGTGGTTAAATTGGCAACTCTAAACAGAGAGAGAAAGCCATTTTAAAGAGGGTTCAAAAGGGTCAATTGAGTTACTGGCCGGCCATGTGTTTTTAGGATCCTCCCATGTGTGTACAACACAAATATGTGGTTTTGGCTCGAAGAAAATGGCCCTAGGGTGTTCAACATTAGCCCGGAAGTGAGAAAAACGGGCGCCGGGGGCGCCGGAGAGCATAACTGGTTGCTGAGACAATTGCTGGCCTCCCACCCTCCAGTGATCTTCCTGGTGATAAAACAGAGGTACCTGCCAAAAATGAACGAAAACCGATGCAAAACGAATGCTCGGGGACCAAAAACGCAGTTCGGGCCCGAAAATAGGCTTAAAGCACCGAAAGTGGCATTCGGCCACGAAGTGGGTATCTAAGACCCCAGTGTCCCTCGAAAGGGAGTAAATGAGATGCATGCCAAAAACCGGAGGAATCGGAGATGGTTGGGTGGTCCCGAACCGAGGCACACGGCCTGACGGCTCCGAAAACCGGGAACCGGGCTCCGAAATGGGCAAAATGGCCTACGGCCACGAAATGTAGCCCACGGCCACTGAGAGATGGTCTACGGGACCTCTCCCTCCCCTCAGGAAAGAAAACAGAGAAAACCGAGTCCGGTTCGCAAACCGAGGCAAGGCACAGAAGAGAGTTCGGAAGTCCGGAGGCAGGGCGCACGGCCGCGACTCTGAGACTTCTGAACGAGCACAATATGCAACATCACCGAGCGCTCAATCGGTGACGTCTGAGTCTTAAGGTCGGTCAAAAATGGGGTGTCTACAGTTGCCCCTCTTTGACAGAACTCGGAAGTCACAAGTGACGGGAGTGAATGTCAAAGCCCAGAGACGACCCATTTTTGACAAGGCCGAAGACTTAGACAATCATACAAGATGAACAGAGATATGCGCCCGCAGGCGTGCCCGCAGGCAGGGGGGGCAAAATGCAAAGCGACATGCACAGAGCCAAATGATCATGCAAATGCAGCAAGCTGTAATGAGGCAAGTATTCGCAAATAGATGCAACAGTTTTAAGCAAGAATGCAAAGCAACAACTACATTTCATGCAGTTAGGAATGCGGAGAATCATTCAATTCTCGTCGCGTCTCACACGGAGAAGATACGATACCTGCGCGATTCGTCTGGTCGCACCAGCCTCAAATGAACCGTACATACAATATCGTGCCTGCAAAAGAGAGAAATTCAACAAGAACAATATGCTAACAACATATATTCAATGTGATTCCTGTGGTTCCGAAAGTTTGACACACGCAGTGTCGGCGAATGAATGCATCGCAATGCGAGAAAGGAACACCGTGACAACGCACGCTCAAGCACAGAGGTATGGTACACCAAGAAATCATGCATGACAATGCAAAATGTTCATGAGAATGCAAGTTATATGCAAACAATGCAAAATGAGCACGAATCAGGGTGCCCGTTTGTTGCGAAAACGAGTAAGAAAACGCGCATTTCGGAAGGCAACTTGATCGCGGCCTCTGATTCACCTCCCGGAGAGGTTACAACATGTCAAAAAGGATACACCTTGATTTTGATGAGTATGATGAGACACATGTCAGAAATTGCAGCTGAAGTTCCGGCGGAGCAATTTCGCGACCGGAAGTGCACTTTTCTTGAACTTTTTCAGGTCCCGGGAACTCCAATCTTCCTCAAAATTTGCAGGAGCTAGTGGGGAGGTGGGGGACATGGCCGGCCAGGTGGTTGCCCAAGGGGAGGCCACCGGCCAGGACCAAAAAGCAAATGGCCGGCCAGCTAGGAAAGGTGGCCGGCCGGCCACCTGCACAAAAGTAGGGGCAATTTTGTCTTTTGCCTCATTTTCTATATATATCCTCATCCATTCAATCCAAACCACACCCACAGCCGTGAAATTCTCCTCTTGCTCCCAAACCATTTTTTCTTTCAGATCTGCACTTTATACGCGCTTTTCAGCCTCCCACGCAAGTTGTTTTCGCGAAATCTTTCAGTTTTAAGCACTTTGAGTCGATTAAATTTTGATTTCGGGCTTCTTTTCTCATTTTCACCACTTGAGGTAAGTTTGTCTCAATATTTGGAAGATTTTCTCGGGAGTTGACTTTTGTTGACTTTTTCATTTCCCGGAGTTGACTTTTGTTGACTTTTTCCAATTTTGGCTCATTTTTGCTCATTTTTGCTCCTTTTGCAGATTTCTTGAAATGGCGGGTGATTACCCTCATGGTGGAGGTCCTCCAGGTGCCGGGATGATTTTGATATCATGGCACTCCCCCGAGAGTCCGCCCTTTTATTCCCGGGAGGTACGCCCCGGTACATATGCTTCCGCGGCCGTTTTTCGTCGTTTCACTGAGTTCAATGACCGGGCACCCGGGGATTTACTTCTGCGAGAGCCGGAGCAGCACCTCTCTCACGAAGCACGAGAGGTATTTTACTTTATTTCCTGCATTTTTCGTGCACTTTTAGCTTTGCCATGCTTGAACACACAGTTTTAGCTTATGACATAGTACTTTGTTTGCATTCTGAACATGTGACTTAAACACTTGAATTGCTGAACACACGGCTCATTGACTGATTGATGTGAACACACGTTGACTGATTGATTGTGAACACACGGTACACATTAGTTAAGAATTGAACATACGGCTCATACACTGATTTGTCGAACACACAGCCCGAATTTGAAGGTGAGCACACCGCACACACTGATTAAGAGTAGAACACACAGTCCCAAACTCCGATTTTCTGAACACACAGTCCAAGTCGAGGGTGAACACACAGCCCACACTGATTAAGAGTAGAACACACAGTCCCAAACTCCGATTTTCTGAACACACAGCCAGTCGATGGTGAACACAGCCCACTATTCTGAAATTTGAACACGCAGCCCAAATACCAATTTTCTGAACACGCAGCCCAGATTGAAGTGAACACAGCCCACTGATTATTGAACACGCAGCCCAAAACACATTTTCTGAACACGCAGCCACTGATGATTTGAACACGCAGCCCAAAACACTGATTTACTGAACACGCAGCCCAGATATAAATTAAAGTGAACACGCAGCCCACTGATTAGATTTGAACACGCAGCCCAAAACACAGATTTACTGAACACGCAGCCCAGATAAATTAAAGTGAACACGCAGCCCACTGATTAGATTTGAACACGCAGCCCAAAACACAGATTTACTGAACACGCAGCCCAGATATAAATTAAAGTGAACACGCAGCCCACTGATTAGATTTGAACACGCAGCCCAAAACACAGATTTACTGAACACGCAGCCCAGATATAAATTAAAGTGAACACGCAGCCCACTGATTATGATTTGAACACGCAGCCCAAAACACGATTTACTGAACACGCAGCCCAGATATAAATTAAAGTGAACACGCAGCCAAAACACAGATTTACTAACACGCAGCCCAGATATAAATTAAAGTGAACACGCAGCCCACTGATTATGATTTGAACACGCAGCCCAAAACACTGATTTACTGAACACGCAGCCCACTGATTATGATTCATTTGCACACTGCTACTTCATTTCATTTGCACACAGCTACTTCAATTCATTTGCGTACTGAACACATGTATTCATTCTGAATGCAGGTTGGCTCTCGTGCCGTGCGAGGATATGGCTTCACTGCTGCGAGAGAGTGGTACGCCGAGCTCCCGGAGGCTGTCCGGGATTTGGTTGACTCGCAGGGTTGGGAGCATTCTGCATGGGATTATCACACTGTCCTGCCAGTAGGACATTGTTAGCTGCTTTGGTGGAGAGATGGTGGGACACCACCAATTCTTTCCATTTTTTCCGCCACCGGGGATATGACCATGACCCCGCTAGACTTTTGCTGTACTCACCGGCCTAGACATAGGCGGTTGGCCCATACCTTATGACGGGATATGGGAGAGTGGGAGGCCGCTTGGGTACATTTTTGGGGGCTTGTCCACCTGTAGACAGAGCTTCCGGGAGAGTCCGGTACACCTGGTTCTCTTCCCGTTTTCGGAGGCCGGAGATGGAGCCTGAGTCTCCTGAGGAGATTGAGCAGTACACCGAGGTTTTCCTCATGTTCCTCTTTGGCACCACTTTGTTTGTTGATAGGGGGAACACTGTTGGATTGTATCTTCTGAGTGCCCTAGTGGACCTATCACAGGTCAATCGGTACGACTGGGGTGGCGCTGGCCTGGCTACCCTCTATTGTTACATGAGTGCAGCCTCTCGCGGGCGGGGAGACTTACTCGGTGGCTACTGGAGGGCCTGGGAGGTACGTTCTGTCCTCTTGATTTATATTTCTGCTCCTCATTACTTGTTCATCGCACACACGGCGCACTTTACGTTCTGTATTTTGCCTTTAGCACTTTGTATTCACATTCCACACTGCTTTTCTCAGCTATGGGTGTACGTATATTTTCCCACGTTAGCCCCGGAGATGGAGGTGGCAGGGTTTCTTACGACCCCGTTTTCACTGGTATTCGAGGGCGAGCACCGACCGAGACCTCGAGAGACTCTCTTCGGCCTGCGACAGTAGTTTGATACTGTGCGGACGACAGAGGTATTTCAGAACTCTCAGTTCCTTTCATTTTCATCTTTGATCCGCCCTGTATATTCCTGATCTCTGATTGATTTATGCACTGGTTATCCGCAGATTACTTGGCAGCCCTGGGCGGTGTTAGGTGATGGTCTCCGATATCAGTATCCCGGAGGATCGGGTAATTCCCAGTATAGGTTCCTGCTCGAAGGACCAATCGGTAGGGCGTGGTTCCTGGGGGAACGCTTTCTGCGCCAGGTGTGGGGGTACGATTCTCAGGACCCTCATGCTGTACCTCCAGCCACTATGCGGACTGCGGATAGACTCTCTACCCAGGAGGTCACTAGTGCTATGCAGGGCACCGATGCTTTGTTATATCTCATGGAGGGGGACTACGCCACCTATCGTCGTATATATTTGATGCCCCTTGACGGGAGTGCGTGCTCCGACACTGAGGCCTACTGATGTACCATCTTCGAGTCGTGCCCGTGCTACGGATATCCCTTCCTCTAGCAGGGCTGGCGCATCTAGGGGTAGAGGTAGTTCGATTCCTCCGATCCCTCCGACTCTTCATCATCATCCTGGGTAGCCAGAATGCCGACCGAGTTGACGAGTTGGCGGTTCGGGACTCCTTACCAGGTCTCGCTAGAGCCTCCTCTTCCTGACCACAGATATGTCAGAGACCCTGATTCACCACCAGTATGTTTTACAGCTTTGATTTATCAGTCGATATTTGGACATTCATTCCTTTACTGATAATTTTGCATTTGTATCTGTAGCCTCCAGTTGAGTATACGGACGAGCTGCTCGGGATGCTGGCCACATTCGAAGGATGATCCTACGGAGGGAGGCACAGCTAGCATCATGGGTGTGCAGGTACTGTCCATCTTTCCGTATTTAGCATATCTCTGATAACACTGTTTTGAATATTCTCTGTATTGATAGTCTGTGTAGAGCACATCTGACACACACCACTCACATATTGTACTTGTATCTGCTTTTATATTTGAACTGATGCATTGAACTCTTCATTTCAGATGCCTCCTGTATATGCACCACCGCAGGCCGGCCACCGGGCCTT
>JAPPVO010005105.1:0-14550 GCA_030407325.1 Camellia japonica | reverse complement strand
ATTTTTATTTTATTTTTACATGTTTTTTTAAAAATATTTTTCGTGGTCCACAAATTGACATTTATGGTAGAAAAGTTCCTCCGTGATGAGTCCATTAATAACTTGAAAAAGTGATAGCCTATCAAGGGACCCCCACGTGCCTACGGAGCTTGACTTTGGTACCCGAGTCTACCATATAATGGCCCCGTCTGGTAGAGTTGTGAAAAAATGATTATAGATTATAACTTAACAGATTATAACTTATAGCTGTGAACTAAGCTGTTAACTTGTTGGTACAACTGTGGGATTATGAATTTAAGCAGCAGAGTAGTTGTTTGGTGATAAGCTGTTAAAATAACTTTTTGATGTATAATTGTCCTTTTTACCCTTATATAATATAAAATTATTATTTTGTCATTTTTTTCAGTTTTAGTTTAAAAAAAATTATTTCATTATAAAGTTAATATATTAGTATTAAATAAATTATTATTTCATTTTTCATTATAAATCAATTAATATAAAATTATTTCATTTTTTCATTATAAATTATGAGTGTCAATTAATGGGGGATCGCGAAAGGGGATGGGGGACGACGACGGAGGCACACAGAGAGAGAGAGAGAGACAGATCGCGATGGTTCAGAGATAGATCGTGATGGCGATGGTTCACAGACAGGTTGCGATGGAGAGAAAGAGACAGATCGCGATGGTTCACAGAGAGAGAGAGAGAGAGAGAGAGAGATAGACAGACAGACAGATCGCGATGGGGACGAATCAACGTCGGAGAGAGAGAGAGAGAGAGAGAGAGAGAGATAAAGAGAGAATAGCGTTTGAATGTCGCCAGAAATAGTCAGAAATAGAGAGAGAGAAAACTGGAAATAGTCGCGAAAATCGCCTCTTAGACGCCGGAAATTGCTTCTCAGGCTCTCTCTCTCTCTCTCTCTCTCTAGACGTGGACAGTGTTTGAATGTGAAGTTTATATAGTGGCATTTTGGTAATTTTTGAATTTTTGAAGGGGTGTTTAAGTGATTTCGCCCTTATATAACCTGCTGTGCGCATAAGCTCAAAAAAAAAACACCTCTAAGGCAGCTTACAACTTTTAGCTCAAAATCAATTAATTTAAGCTATAATCTATCTCTCATAAGCTCAACCAAACACTCCAAAATGACTTATTTTAAGCCAAAAGCTAATTTAAGCTGCTTATAAGCTGTAAATGGGGCCAATAATGGTTCAACACTGAGATCTTGCATTATGCATGCCAATTTTGGGAACATAATTTTTAGTCATTTTTGAATTTTGTAGCAAAAGTTAAAAGTTAGTTTTTTTTTTTTTTTTGTATTTAAAGACATTTGGAAAGTTAGTTTTTAGCCATTGGTAAAATTACAATTCTACTTCTTATAGGTTAAAATATGTTACATAGGTGAAGTTGTAAATATTTTAAATTAAATGGGGTAGTTTGGTCATTTTATTGTGATATGACATCATAAACAAATATTAATAAAAAAAAGTCAAAAGTAACTTTTTTATCAACTTCCTAAATCATTTGTCTAAAAAGGCCAAAAACTTAATTAAAAGCCAAAAAATTACTTTTTACCAACTTTCCAAAACACCCCGCAGTGTTTTGAATTCAGAGCTAGCGTTGAACTTAACTACATATATTGAAGATCAACAGTTGTGGTAACCAATTGACATTCTATTTACACGGTTTGTGTACCATCCGATCAAAGATAGCAAGACACCACCCCCTTTGGAGTCCAGATTCCCTTCTTGATCCTTCTCCTTCATTTCCTCCTTGCAACGGGTGAGATCAGCCGTTGCAAATCCAATGGCTATAAAAAAAAATAAAAATTAAAAACAAATTCAATTTGTTTTCCCGCCCAAACCAGCAATAGAATATACAGCTTTTTTAAACTCACTCACTCTCACTCAACCCCCTTCTCCTCAACTCCTCCACCCTCACCGGTGACCCACCTTCACCGGCAACCCACTCCTGACGACAGGGAGAAGCTTTGATTCAAGACGGTGAGAAGCTCTGATTTAAGCAAGCTTATATAGAGTAGATACACCTTCACCGGTTCTGTGTGTGTGTGTGTGTGTGTATGTGTGTGTGTTTCTTGATTGTGTTTTTTATTGTGCTCTAGTATTCTGGATTGAGACATGGGTTGTTGTATTGTAATTTTTGGATTGTGCTATGTTATTCTGGTATTCTGGATTGTGCTATGTTTCATGTTCACCATTGTTTTGTGTAATTGTAATTTTTTTTTTTAATTTTTTGAAAACCTGTGTGTTTACAAATATTCTGGTATTATGGTACTCTAGTATTCTAGATTATGCAACCAATCACAAAGAGAGAGAACAAACGGGATTATATGTGGAAAACCAAAACTCAGAAAAATCTATAAACAATTTTGAAGTTGATCTCAACTCATTTGTGTTGTTGATCTTCACATTTAGTTTCCTGTTCTTCACTAGCCACGTCAACTCTAATGAAGGTGAGCAACCGATTAATGCATGTGTCCTAAATTTATATGAATGAGAGTTAACCAAGGAACCAATCCTCACTGTCAGTCATAGTAGATTCAAACCACTGAGATCAGTAAGAATTCAGCAATCTTCAGGACAAATCTCACCATGTTCAAACATCTTAGTGGAATTTTTACAATGTCTGAATCATCGTTCTAGACTAAAGCAAAACCCACCTATTCCAACTGACACACTTTCAAATGAGATGTAGGAATCTTCAAATTAAAATAGAACTGTGGTTGCAATAGTCCACTAAAGCTTTGTTTCTGTATAAAGTTTCTGCACTTTATTTAAAAATATCTATATATATGTATATATATTATAAATTGAGCTTCTGTGAATGAACAGGTTATGGAATTAAATGGGTAAATTCTATTCATGGGTAAGTTCATGGGTAATTAAATGGGTAAGTTCTATTCATGGAATTTTTGGATAAGAAACAACATTAAATGAATGTAGTTGTTCATGGTTAATTTTTGAATGTACTTAACGTTTCACTCAGCAGCATTAAATGGGTAAGTTCTATTCATTTTCACCAAACAGATATTCTATCTTGCTCAACTTCCTTACTCCAGCATTATAGTGGAAATTTTTTAAGAACAAATAAAAATCAAACTTCTTGCATGTATATTACATATTGCATTTTGGCTTACATACTAACCCCCTTCTCTCCTTTAGTAAGTTAAACTATTTCTCTTGTGCAATAAGATTCATAAAACTAGCAGCATATAATACTATAATCTCTTTAAAGAGATTGAATCAACAAATCCTTGGCTGAACTCCCCTTCAAAATTGGCACTAATGGCATCAAGATTTCCAAGGTACCTCCAGTACCAAAATATTTGAGAAGTTAATTTGTAAAGGCCATCAAAAAAAATAGCAACAATACCATAAAGAACATAGAACAATGGATAAGAAGCACGCACACACACACACGCACACACACACACACACACACACACACACACACACACACAAAAACTGAATTAACATTCTTCCTCTTGCCACTAAGAAGCAAAAATAAAAAACAGCCAATCTTCAACAATGTCAGCAACATTTTGGTCTCACGCCAACCAACCTCATACATGTTCACACAAAAACGAACTTAAGCAACATAATAAAATAAAAAAAACAAAAAACAAGATAAAAAACAGTTTCAACAGCAGTTTCATATGGACAGATGGGCAGCAACACTTTCAGCAACAGATGAGCAGCAAGATGAACAATTTCAGCAACTTTCCAGCAACTACAACAAGATTCATCACTTTCCACCAGCAACAGCAACATACCAGAGCATAATCAAACAAAAAGCTTGACAATGAAAACCCGTGAAAACTCATATAATAATGTGAACATGAAACAAAGGAGGGGAAAACATATATGTTTCTTAATTAGTTTACATATAATAATGTGAACTCTCTGTGTCTCTGTTTTTTTATTTTGTTTTCGAAAAACACAAGCATTGCATAATCAAAAACACAATCAAGAAACAGAGAGAGTGAGAGAGTCTGTTTGCCTATGTAAGGAGACGTCGGCTGGTCCCGTTTCAAGAGCTTCTCGCCGTCGTCCGGAGTGGGTCACCGGTGAGGGTGGAGGAGTGGAGGAGAAGGGGGCTGAGTGAGAGTGAGTGAGTGTAAAAAAGCTATATAAGCTATTGCTGGTTTGGGCGGGAAAACGAATTGAATTTGTTTTCAATTTTTTTTTTCTTTTATATATGGCCGTTGGATTTGCAACGGCTGATCTCAGCCGTTGCAAGGAGGAAATGAAGGAGAGACATCAAGGAGGGGATCCGGACTCCCCCCTTTGGGCGTGTTTGCTTGGCGGAATCTTCTGTTTTTTAGCTAACAAAAATACTATATGTATTATGAAATTTTATTTTGAAAGTGAGTGTATTATATAAATTTAAAGTTGGTAGGATATGAATTACATGTAAACATAAATTTCAGAACATAAACCTTACACTTCGGATCATTTACCATGTGTATTATCAAGAAAATCAAGACAAAATGACATACCTGAATCCATTGATGAACGGTTTAAACGGAAGCGTGATTATCAATAAACTCTTTGTTATTGATTATGTTATTGCCTTCTAATCCTTTCCCCTTTGGTGCCTTATGTTTCTCCTTGAGAGGATTTAGAAAAATGGCAGTGTTCTTTTTTTTCCACTTGGGAAAGAATAGGGACCATAACCTTTTAAAGGTTATAATTGGTTTTCAAAACTGAAAGGTTTGGAAGTTCAAAAGGAATGAAAACCAACTTTAACCATTATTGGTTTTAATTTCTATTTATTGGTTTTCAAAACTGAAAGGTTGTGGAAGTTCAAAAGGAATGAAAACCAACTTTAACCAATATGTTTTAATTTCTATTTCTGCCCCTCATAGAAATAGAAATTATACAACTAGTATCTACACATTAGGTCCATAACACATATACCCTTAAGCCTATTAACTAAATTGAATCACTTAAATTGTAGGTTTCTTATAAATGATAACACCACATTTAATTATGTGGTCCCATTGAGACATTATCTAACAATCTCCCACTGGACCACATATGTATCCTGAAAAATGTGCTTAACTTTAGTGAGCTCAGAAATTTTTATCATAACTTGAGGGTATCCAAACAATCTTGTCCATTAACTATATTAATATAGGATCAAAGCGGTCTTCGTTACATCAATCGTAACTCGACCCACCAATGGTCACGTATACTAATACAGCTAAATGACATAGATCAATCATGGATGCGTAGCATGGAAACTACATGTGATGTGATCCATACATGCCTATTTCCAACTAGTCCTACTTAACTTTATTGAGATCAATACTTCACAATACGTAACAGAGTGTAATAAACTGAATATTTCATTTCTGTAGAAATTAATCTAATTGCATAGATAAAACTCAAGGCTGACATAAAGCAGTAATATAAATACAAACTCCCACTAAACCAGAATGTTCTCAAATAGAACAACACCATCTGAGCAGTGTGCTCATGAAAGACCTTGGGTGGTAGTCCCTTCGTAAGTGGATCCGCTATCATGGAGTTTGTCCCAATGTGCTCTATGGAAATCTATCCACTCTGCACTCTTTCTTTTACAACTAGGAACTTGATATCAATATGCTTTGATTTTGTCGAGCTTCTGTTGTTATTGGAATATAAACTGCAGACTTATTGTCACAATATAACTTAAGTGGTCTTTCAGTGCCTTCCAAAATACGCAACCCAGTGACAAAATTTCGCAGCCATATCCCTTGGTTTGATGCCTCATAACATGCTACAAATTCTGCGGCCATGGTGGATGAAGTTATGAGCGTCTGCTTTGCAGACCTCCAGAAATTGCTCCGCCAGCTAACAGATAAATATAGCCTGATGTGGATTTCCTACTGTCTTGGCATCCAGCAAAATCGGAGTCGGAATATCCAATGACCTCTAACTTATCCGATCTCCTATATGTGAGCATATATTCCTTTGTTCTCTGTAAATATCGCATAACACGCTTGACTGCTTTCCAATGATCCATGCCAGGATTACTTAAATATCTGCCTAACATGCCAACTATAAACGCAATATCCGGACGCGTACATACTTGAGCATACATTAGACTCCCTACAGCCGAGGCATAAGGAATCTTCTGCATTTCTTGAATTTCAAGACTGTTCTCGGGCATTGGCTGAGACTAAACTTGTCTCCCTTAGCAACCGGGGTTTCACCTGATTTACAATTTTGCATGCCAAATCTATTGAGTACTTTTTCGATATAGCTCCTTTGTGATAATCCCAGAATACCCCGAGAACGATCTCGGTGTATTTCGATTCCTAATACAAAGGAAGCATCACCAAGATCTTTCATTTCAAAATTCTTAGATAGAAATCTCTTGGTGTCATGCAATAAGTTTATATCGTTTGTGGCAAGCAATATGTCGTCAACATATAAAACCAAAATATGTGTTTACTCCCACTGAACTTGTGATACACACATTCATCAACAACATTAGTTTCAAACCATACGAGTGAGAACTTGATGAAATTTGAAGTACCACTGACGAGAAGCTTGTTTGAGTCCATAGATGGATTTAGTCAATTTGCAAACCATATTCTTTGGGTCTCCTGACACAAAGTTTTCTGGCTGCACCATATAAATTGTTTCTTTAATTCACCATTAAGAAAAGCTGTTTTGACATCCATCTGATGCAACTCAAGATAAAATATGCAACAAGCGCCATAATTGTCCTAAAAGAATCTTTCGAAGAAACTGGAGAGAAAGTTTCTTTAAAGTCAATTCCTTCTTTTTGAGTAAAGCCTTTGGCTACAAGACGTGCCTTATACCTCTCCACATTACCATTTGAATCCCTTTTGGTTTTAAATATCCATTTACAACCTACGGGCTTCGCACCAACTGGTAATGAGACAAGTTCCCAAACTTTATTGTCTTGCATAGACTTATATTCTTCATTCATGGCTTCTATCCTTATGAGAGTTGGAACTTTCCATGGCTTGACGAAAGTTGATTGGATCATCTTTCGACATTCCATTTCTACCTCATGTTCCTGGAGATATACAATATAATCATCTGAAAGTGCAAATCTCCTTTCTCTTGTGGATCGCCTTAATGGCACAGATTCTTGAGGTTGAGGTTGTAGAGTTTGTTCCTCAGGAACAATTATCTCATTTGAATGGGGGTTTGAACTATATTATCTTGAACAACATTGTCTGGTTGAGGATCCGAAATTACTTCTCGAGCAATTACAGGTATAGGAACCTGTGATTGGTCAAAAGTAGTAGTAGGAAGTGGGATTACTCCTGCTTCCTCCTCAAAGACAATGTCTCTAACTGGATTTCTCCCCCCAAACTCAACATCCTCAAAAAATGTTGCAATTCCCGTCTCAAATATTGACCTATTTGTGGGATCATAAAACTTGTAACCCCTGATCGTTCGGCATAGCCAATAAAGTAGCTGCTAATGGTTTTAGAGTCCAATTTTCATTCATGAGGTTTATAAGGCCTCGCCTCAGCAGGACACCCCCACACATGCAAATGTTTTAGACTAGGCTTTCGCCTAACCCAAAGCTCATAAGGTGTTTTACAACTGCTTTAGTTGGCACCCGATTTAAGATATAAGTTGCTGTCTTTAGAGCCTCACCCCAGAGGGACTCTGGTAAAGTAGAATGACTGATCATACTTCTTACCATATCCTTAAGAGTCCGGTTTCATCTCTCAGATACACCATTCATGCTAGGTGATCCTGGCATGGTGTATTGTGGACGATTCCACATTCCTCCAGGTATGTTGCAAACGGTCCTGGACATTGTTCACCTGATCCATCATATCTGCCATAGTATTCACCACCACGGTCAGACCTGACACTTTTAATCCGTTGTTGAGTTGTAACTCAACTTCGGCCTTAAATTTTTTGAATACGTCCAAAGACTGTGATTTCTCATGGATAAGAAATAGATACCCATATCTGGAATAGTCGTCTATGAATGTGATAAAATATTGTTGACCATTCCAAGACGCCATAGGGAATGGGCCACAAATGTCCGTATGAATTAATTCTAAGACATCTGTAGTCCTATGGGCACCATATTTCTTTATTTTGGTCTGTTTTCCCTTGATACACTCAACACAGACATCAAAATCTGAAAAATCAAGAGAGTCCAAAATTCCATCAGACACAAGGCGCTCAACTCTAGATTTAGAGATGTGACCTAGGCGTTTGTGCCATAATGAGGCTGAATTTTCCTTAGTTAATTTACGCTTTGTACCTCGTGATTCCACGTGCAAGGTTGCATTGTAAGATGCAATAGTTTCGAGCAAAATAGATTATCAAACACATTAAGTAAACCAGTACCAACAACGTTGGAATTAATAGACATACTAAACTTCATATTTCCAAAAGAACAATAATATCCCAATTTGTCCAATATAGAAACAGAAATTAAATTCCGTCTAAAGGACGGTACAACAAAAGTGTCTAATAAATCCAAATAATAACCAGTTTTCAGTAATAATCTAAAGTGCGCTATTGCCTGCACTTTCTGTTTCTTTGGTTCCGGACCCTGAGGAATAGCAACTTCCTTTCCCTTATGCTTTCTTTTGCCCGTATGCTTGGAGGTGCTTGCCAGATGAGCACTTTCAGTCCTTTCTTGCTTCAATCTCTCTTCCTCTTGCACACAAAATGAAATGAACTCATTGAGAGTCCATTTCTCCTTCTGGCAGTTATAACTGACCTTAAATTGGTTAAATTGTGCAGGAAGAGAGATGAGAACTAAATGCACGAGCAAATCATCAGATAGGTCGAGCTTTAGTGCCTTAAGTTTTGAAGCAAGATGAGACATTTCCATGATGTACTCGCGAACATTACCCTTACCTTTATACTTTATTGAAATCAAGCTTGCTAAAAGCATGCTTGTTCAGCCTTATCGTTTTTAGCAAAACGCTTTTGAATTTCTGAAAGAAATTCACCGGCAACGGTAACATCCTCTGTTATTGCACCCCGAAAGACTTCTGGAATCCCACGCTTCATGATCATAAGACTTAGCCTGTTAGAACGATCCCACTTTTCAAAGTACACAATTTCCTCAAGAGTACTTTGTGCAGTGAGAGCATTCGGTTTTGGCATCCTTAATGCCAAGTCTATGTCCATGCAGCCGAGTGAACAATCAATATGTTCTCTTTCCAGTCCTTAAAGTTTGTTCCATTTAACATTGGAACATTGTTCATGTTGGCAGAGATTGAAGTAGTCGACATTAAAGCTGAATAGAAAAGAAAATAAAAGGAATAAACAATTATGCTCACATTAAGTTACCAAACAGATAATCTCTAAATAAATTAATTTAATGACAACATCTCAAGATACCTAGCACAACATTAATACCAAGCATTTGGGTAGTGATATTAACTGTAAGTGGTATTCTTGTTTTAATGATCAAACATTGACAATAAGTTATGTCAAATAAAAATCTATCTTTTGATGGATTTATTATTCACATTAGGTTTTCTTGACAATTGGCACATGTTTATCACCACAAAATGTGTGTGTAATTCTGCCAAGTCTTAATCATGTCTTTGGACCGATAAATACCCGCATGAGATACACAGACATGAACATCAAAACATTCCATATAAAACAATCTAGACAAGAGAGATCACTTTTGTGACATCTTGTTTGAATTGACTTATATTGAGAATGTTAGAAAATTAAATTTCTGTAGACGTTGTATGAAATTACATTAAATTTAAAGATTTCCAAATTTGTGACCCCATATATGTTATATAATCTGCAGCAATCCCAATTATATACATACATATATAAATAGAATTGACGGGTCCAAAAACAAATAGTTTTTTTTTTTTTTTATGATGTTCAAAATTAAACCGATCAAAACGCAAGATATATCTATATATATAATATAAATACATGATGTTCATCCATTTGAGAAAAAAAAAAAAAAAACTGCCCACCGAATCATTTTACAATTCCAGAAAACAGTTTGCCATTTTCACAGAACAAAATAGAAAAAAAAAAAAAAACAGAATTTACATCCATAAGAAAATTAGAATCTGATTCCAGGAAACTAAATAGAATGGATAAAGCATATCAATTCTGATAAGACACATGATATGCATGCTCTGATACCAATTGTAACATAAATTTCAGAACATAAACCTTACACTTCGGATCATTTACCATGTGTATTATTAAGAAATCAAGACAAAATGACATACCTGAATCCATTGATGAACGGTTAAACGGAAGCGTGATTATCAATAAACTCTTTGTTATTGATTATGTTATTGCCTTCTAATCCTTTCCCCTTTGGTGCCTTATGTTTCTCCTTGAGAGGATTTAGAAAAATGGCAGTGTTCTTTTTTTCCCACTTGGGAAAGAATAGGGACCATAACCTTTTAAAGGTTATAATTGGTTTTCAAAACTGAAAGGTTGTGGAAGTTCAAAAGGAATGAAAACCAACTTTAATCATTATTGGTTTTAATTTCTATTTATTGGTTTTCAAAACTGAAAGGTTGTGGAAGTTTAAAAGGAATGAAAACCAACTTTAACCAATATGTTTTAATTTCTATTTCTGCCCCTCATAGAAATAGAAATTATACAACTAGTATCTACACATTAGGTCCATAACACATATACCCTTAAGCCTATTAACTAAATTGAATCACTTAAATTGTAGGCTTCTTATAAATGATAACACCACATTTAATTATGTGGTCCCATTGAGACATTATCTAACACATTCACAATTGATATAATAGTAATTTTATGGTCCCAGAAATATAACTAAGAAAAATAAAAAAAATAAATTTATACTCGCTCCATCCCAAAATAATGGTCCCTTTTGGGGAATTTAATTTTTTTTGGTAGTACTATTATTGTACTTTAAGGTCACGTTTAATTCACAAGACTAATAGTAAAGTATTAATAATCCTATTCACTATCCAATTGGATTAATAATCCCACCCCTACCCCATTACTAATAATCCTACAAATTTGTTGGATTAATTATCCATTGGATTAATAATCATAAACCAAAATGTTAAAACAAACATAGGATAATTGGGCCCACGGATTAATAATCTCAATCCCATGCTCTAATCCACCCAATCAAACATGCCCTAAAAAAATTAATTTTTCAAAATTACCCTTTGATAGTATATTTTTTGAAGATTATTAATATCATAATTGTACTTTTTATATTGTTTATGAATTTAAAAGAATGGCAAAATAGGAAATTTATATTATTTTTGTACTTGATTTTTGAAGAGGGACTAATATTTTGGGACAATGAAAAATGAAATAAATGACTAATATTTTGAGACAGATGGAGTAATTGATATTTAAAGTTGATGTTTTGGGCCGTTACTTTAAGTAAATCAAAACTATTAACATAAAATTTTGAGTATTTTTTGAGTTTTTATGTTTGGAATTGCAGTATTGCTCTTGTTATAAACCGTTTTTTTTTTTTATGAATAATTTTTTTTTTTAAATTTGTAACATTGCTAAATTGCTAATGTGTTGGTTAAAAATAAGTCAATAAAAGTGTTAATACTAAAAAAATATATAGTTTGTTTTGCATATTTATAATTTTTTAAATAAATTTTTGAAGTGATCAAAGTTGATTTTTTTAACAAAAAATGATGAGTATATCCAAATAACTGATAGTTTTTCTGTCTGTGTATAACAAGTGTACATTTTTAACGAATAAAATGCTTTTAAAAGGTTGTCAAAGGAACTTTATAACTATGGAATTGGACTATGTCCTAGTTAATTCTGAATTTCATATTTTAATATAAAAATGATTTTAATTAAGAAAATGTTTGAAACTCTTAAAGCGAAAGAGAAAATGCGAAGCGAATAAAATATAAATGAATTAACCCAAAATCATATTCTAAAAAAAAATATTCTAAAAAATGATGAATTTATTCAAACATATTCTAAAAAAATATTTACAATTAACCCAAAATGATGTAGCACTAGAGGTGTTAATTTATTACGCACATAATCATATAAGACACAATTAATTAGTTCAACAATGATGGGTAGCTTGAATTTTCATAGTTCGAATAATTCGAATGACTCGAATTTCTCAAAACGACGTCGTTTTGATACATTTGGGCCACACAAATTTGAGGTACGAAGCATTTTTGTAATTTGTTATTGTTTGGGGTAAACTACAATTACACATTTTTTTATCTTTTTTAGATCACATCACCTCTTTACTTTTCTACACATCTTTTCATAAAAAGTCACAAAGTACACTTATTTAAATCATCACAAACAATCAAACATTTCAAATGTAAAATATTACTATACATAACGGATTAATAATTTGAAAATGATTAGTCGCCTTTCACTTACAATGATGCCCATGGTGTGTACATCTCAGCTTTCACTTGCAAGGAAACGAAACTCACTTTCTTCAGATATCTGACTCTCTTCATAGAAATAGGTTCTCTCCATTTTCCATCTTATTTTCTCTTCCTAAAATATTTTCCCACTCTTCCTCATTCATTCTGTCCCCATCTATTTACAATATTCCTTGTAACTACACTACCTCAATAGATGTGCCTTTTTCATAATAGCTGTAGTTTCAGTCTCTAGGGGTGATGCTATGGTACATTTAGATGTACCATACATTTAGTTATGAACTTATATGATTTTATGTCATAACCAATACCATATTAGTCATAATCATTATCATATTGACTCATAACTTAGTTATATTCAGTTATTTATTTATACCATACTATCTCATAACCATTGAAAAATCTAGAAACCCTAGATGTTGATTTGTGATTATGTACCAATTTTAAGCAGAATATAATAATCCCAATCAAACAATAGAAGACAAATCGACACAACGATTTTACGTGGAAAAACCACAATTGGACACCTCCAACTGTGATTAAAAAACCACGGGCAACAGCCACAAAACAATCCACTAAGAAGATTTAAAGGAATTACACAGGTATACTCTCAATTACCTAGCAAAACCACGCCTAATTGAACCAACCTCTATGTGCCTCTTCCAACCCCGTCTTCACCTCGGAATTGTCTTTACGATGAGCCACTCCAGAATCCACCGAAGCTTCAGGCTCGAATTCTTCAGAATCCACTGAAGAACAACTCTCTCTCTTTTGTGTATAACAAACAAAACCTTTGATGTACTCTCTTTAAACCATGAGTTGAATACTCAATAAAACATTAAAGAAAACTAACAAAAATATTCCCAGATATAAACCTTAATATCCAACAAGAAGATCTGGAGGAATTAATTTAGTTTTGGGAGAAAACCAACTACTTATAGAAAACCAAAGTAATCCTAGTTTGGAAGAAAACCAATTTCTTAAAGAACTCCAAAGTAATCCTAGTTTGGAAGAAAACCAATCTCTTATAGAAATCCTTGTCAAACGGGATTGCCAAGAATAAAACCTAACAATCTCCCCCTTTGGCAATGCCATGACAAAACACACCTAACAAATAAAATCCTAATCACCCCAATCCATTACAGCCAACAAAAACAAACTTCTTTCTCAAGAGCCAACAAAAACAAACTTCTTTCTCAAAGTCATGATCTGCAAAATAACTATTAGTGTCACAATCTCCAAAACAACTATTAGTCTCACAAGAGTATATAAAAAAAACAATAAACATATGACTAGATTATTTTGAAAACTAAGACACATGCACCCAACACATGAATGGATGAAATCACACTACGACACATGTGCATGAAAACACGAACAACACCTTTTTGTCACGAATTGACAAAGGAAGCTCAATCAACTAAAGCAAGATCAAAAACCACACAAATAGAAAAATATGAACAAGAAGAAACGACAAAAATTAATATGGTGGAGCAAGTAAGGAATTTCAGATTTGTACCTTGAAACATACAAGATTATCCAAGAAGCACCATTACAAGAAAACACAATGTGCATAGCCTCTAGAAGATTCCTCATAAAAGAAAGTGATGCATTATGTGAAAAGCATAGATCCCATGATAAAAGTGTGTGTGTGACTCTTGGAGTTCGACAAACACTAGATTCAAATCCTAGTAGTGATATGAAAGCTGAACCTCTGACAAGAGAATCTAAGCACAACTAAGGAAAGTCAAACCACTAGGAATCAAGGGGTATTTGTTGAGTGATAGCAGAGGCTCCCCCTTAATCAATTAATCCCTTCTTTTTTTTTCACATTTTTTTTCTTGCTTTTGCACATTTTTGCTTCTTCTTTTTTTTTTTTTTTTCTTTTGCACACTCATTGGCGGCTGACACGCTCAAGAGTATGGAAACCGAACTAGAGAAGCATGAATATAATAAGGATGGCCTGGTTGGTAACTCTGAGGTAGCCTTTTCCTCATGCCTGGACTACAAAGAACAGAGGGGAAAGCCGTGGAGATGCAAAAAGATGGAAGGTGGTTAAGAGACTCAACATCATCCATGATATGCTAGTATAGGTCAATTTCTCTAGAAAAGCAAAAGATACAATGCCAGAAGTCCATAGAAAAAACAGATCACTAAGGCAG
>JAPPVO010005104.1:0-15456 GCA_030407325.1 Camellia japonica | reverse complement strand
CGCTCCACTCGCTGCTTCCATTGCCCTCTTCTTTTCTCGGTTCTCCAACCTTCTCAGCACTAGGAAATCAACTTTCTCTTTATACAAAAACACACACACATAGAACCTGTAAAACCCTAGTTTCTCAGCATAGGGTTGACACTCCAATTCCTCAAAATGGCGTCGGTGATTTTTACGGACTGTTCATCTTCTACCGCGGCGGCGACTCGGTTTCTGCCCCTCAGTCGACTCAGCGTCCTTCACTCTCACTGGTCGATGCCCTTCAAGTTTTCACCTTCGAATCATAGCCTCCTCAGAACCATCGTCGCCAACGGTCACGCACCTTCTTCTCCCTCTGTTCTCACTGGTACTTGTCTCTTCAAATCTTACTTTCAAATGAAAATTCTCTTTTTTATTTGCTATATTTTCTCATAGAGTTTTTTTTTTTTTTTTAGAATTAGACTATGAATTAGGTTTCTGTGGGATATGTTAGTTTAAGTTTCTCAATGTGCTTTGTAAGGTATGAACATTGTTTAATCTTTAGAGTGTAAAATATGATGAAAAGTGAAAGGGAAAGTGATTGTAAAATTTATTTTATTGTAGGAAAATTGGGATAGGAGCTAAAAGCCAAGTTACCATACTGAGATAGATTGTATAGTAAATTTAAATTTAGGTTTCTTGCAGTTTTCACCACTTTCATAAATAAATGCAGCAAAAGTTTCAATTTTTGTTCTCTTTTGATGGATTTTTTACCTCTTCATCTTATGTTCCTAACCAAACTCACCCTTATGTATGTGAAACATGAGTGATTGGGCATTTTGTCGAGCGTGTTGAGTGTGTCTAGTGCTCTGTTACATCATTGGTGTGGGTTTTGGGAGAGGAATCAGGGAAGGGGAAAAAAAAATGGTGAAGAAAAGATTGCGAAATGCTCGAGACATGAGGCTTGCCTTTTGTGAACTTTTGCTTTAATATTGTTCAGGGAATGAAAAGGAGCGTGGAGGAAATTGAATCTCGCACAAGATGTTGGCACTCTTTTTAGCATTATATAATGTTGTGTTGTGCTATTAGGAATGTGAATGAGAGTATGATGATTTATTCTCAATTCTCCTCTGGAGTATGCACAAGCAGTGATGTGAGAATGTTGCATCAAATGTTACTTGTCCATTCTTGTTAGACTTTATTCTCTCATTGGCTTCTTGCTACCACTGCTGGTTTTTCAAACACAATTTGAGAACAATCTTGTGAGATTTTTGCCTTTTTGCCTTTTTTTTTTAAAAATTGTATATATTTTAAATATGACTCATAAATGATGTTATTGTAATGATGTAGTTGCTTCCACGCTTGGTGATTTAGACCAATATATATGCTTACTAAGGCCATTTGCTTTCCATTGAAATTGTTGCTACAATCAAGACAAATCCATGCACCATCATGTGTAAAACCCCACTTCATTAAATTTGTTAATTTTTGAAGAAGAACCAAAACCATTTTAGAGAAGTTGCTTTGTACATCAAATGTAATCTTTAGTTGTTAAAATGGTTCTTTTGAAGTTGTACTTTATATATATATAGTTTGAAAAAAGGGATTGAGGCATATGTTATAAACCATTCTTAAATGAGTTGTTGGTGAAAATTTAACCAAAGTGATCCTAACTTTCAAACCTTCAACCAAAACATCTATGCTAAACTGTAATAAATGTTAAATCAGTTGATAAACACATATTCCATACCATAATAAATGTAAAATCAGTTGAGAATTTATGCAGAAGTGATTAAAACTTGACATTGCAATGGTTTCACTCCTCATGTTACTTTAAACCTTATCTCTATATTCATGTGCACAGAGCTCCTCATATTAGTTGAGATTGGCCATCCGCCTCTGGACATGAGCAACTTAGCACTATGTTATCAAGTGAACTTTGATACACATTCAATTTGCAGGCGTGTCTCAATGTTAACTGCTACTTATTCTCGTGCGTTTAAGACATTGTGACATGTCTTGTTAATCATGGGTGCTTTACTCATTTGAATACTACCATAAATGAGTAGGTTAGGCTGTTTTGTAATGGAACTACTAATGATTCAAAAGTTTCTTATTTTCTTTGTTTTGTTGGAGACACATGCATAAGCACAATCACTTTCTGTCATGTCCAATATGGATGTTTAAGCATTGAAAGACATAGTAATATAGCTGCTCCAATTATGCGATAAGTGGCTTCACTGAATGGGCTTTTAGTTCTGCCTAGTAACTTTTGGTTTGAAGCTTTTATTTTGAATTATCTAAACATGTTTTATTGTGTTTTGACGGAATATGAACATTATTCTGTTCTGGTTTTCTTTTGGTACCCAAAGAGTTTTCTTGTTTTTATCTTTTTTATTTGGATTATTGCACAGCTGTAATGGCATCTGCAACCTCTGCAATGATCATTGATGGAAAATCAATTGCAAAGCAAATCAGAGATGAGATAACTGCTGAAATATCAAGGATGAAGGATGCTATTGGTGTTGTTCCAGGATTAGCAGTTATCCTAGTTGGTGATAGGAAGGACTCTGCAACTTATGTACGCAACAAGAAAAAAGCTTGTGAATCTGTGGGGATCAATTCCTATGAAGCGCATTTGCCTGAAGACTCCACAGAACAGGAAGTGCTTAAGTATATCTCAGGCTTCAATGATGATCCCTCAGTACATGGCATTCTTGTTCAGTTACCTCTGCCTTCCGTAAGTACCTACTTCTAAATACCACATTTTCTTTTAAAGTTGTGCAATTATGAGACGTGTAATGAAGAGTTGATATCATGTTATGAGAATAGAATAGACAGGTTAAAAGATACAAGTATTAGGAAATTCTGACAAATCTCTGGTCAATACAGAGACTATCGAAGTTTTTTCTTTAGTTAGGATTAAATCTGGTTAAAAAAAAGTAACGCAAAGGTATTTATTACGGGCTGAAATGTCCTTTCTGTTTAATTTGAATTTGAACTTGAACATATGGAAAAATAGGCCCAAAGGGAGTACGCAAAAAAATTAAGTTATGGAAAATAAATGGTAAGACCCTTATCATAATTATTTAGTTTTTTATGCATTTTTAAAACTGCATGAAGAATGCAAATAAATTAAGTTCTGGCAAATATTGAATTCTGATTGTGTTTGCGGGTTTTGAACCAGCATATGAATGAGCAGAAAATCTTAAATGCTGTTTCAATTGAGAAAGATGTGGATGGTTTCAACCCACTGAACATTGGCCGTCTTGCGATGCGTGGTAGAGTACCCTTGTTTGTACCGTGTACACCTAAAGGATGCATAGAGTTGTTGCATAGACATGGTGTGCAAATCGAGGGAAAGAGGGCTGTTGTGATTGGCAGGAGCAATATTGTTGGAATGCCAGCTGCCCTTTTGCTGCAAGTAATATTAAATTTACTGCATTTCTTTTATGTTAATCTCTGTCCAAGCTATGATTGATGTTATTTCTCTCTAGTTGAATTCTGTTCCCACCATTTTTTACTCGTTGATGTACTCTCTCATCGGTAGAGGGAAGATGCTACCGTCAGTATTGTCCACTCAAGAACCAAGAATCCAGAGGAGATCACAAGACAAGCAGATATCATCATTTCTGCGGTAGGGATGCCAAACATGGTGCGGGGTAGTTGGATAAAGCCGGGTGCAGTTATTATTGATGTTGGAATTAATCCAGTTGAGGTGAGCAGGGTCTTTCCCAAGCTTTTTGTCATGCTTGCATCACATTTTCACAAGAGTAATTCTAAGAACACAGAAACCGATCATAGAATCAGATACAACATGTGTATGGATGGATAGGATTTTCTAGATGTGAATCCCACCAACAAACTTCATAAAATCTTATTTATTCATGTATATTCTGTGTTCGGTTTCAGGATAAATTTTTGTGTTTGTGGCAAAACTGTTTTCACAAGCCCTCACACGCACACACACATGCACACACAAAAGTTGTCTTATTTTCGCTTTCTTAATCATAAAACTGGACACAAAATGTAAATGGATGGATAAGTTTTTTAGATGAGGATCCCACCAACAATCTTTATATAGTCTTATCCATTAATGTATATTTTGTGTTGGGTTTTGTGATTAGTTCTTGTGTTCATAGCAAAACTATTTTTACAAGCTCTCTCTCTCTCTCTCTCTGCTCACAGCCACACACCCATACACATGCGCACTCAAAATTTGTCTTATTTTTCGCTTTCATAATCATTGAAAGAGAAGAAATTAAGGTTTAGACACCATAAGGTTCAGTAAGAGATGTCTTGAATATAGCTACATTGGGGATTGGGGGGAATGAAGGGAAAATGCTGAACTGAATTGTGCTGATTCTGTGTGCATCTTCTGTGACACAGGATGTGAAAAGCGCAAGGGGTTATCGTTTGGTTGGAGATGTTTGTTACGAGGAGGCTTGCAAAATTGCTTCAGCCATTACTCCTGTCCCTGGGGGAGTCGGTCCAATGACTATAGCAATGCTACTATCTAATTCTCTCAGCGCAGCGAAGAGAGTGCACAACTTCAAGTGAGGCTTTCAATATTACTGTTCTGATTCAGTCGAGTCGCCCCAGTCTAATTTATGCAGTTTCTATCGTTTAATTGTTTCCAATATCTGAAATTTGGGAAATAGAAAAATATATTACTTGATGTGGGGATGAGTACTTGTATGAGTAATGTTATATAAACCAACAAATCTTGCAATTTTTCTTACTCACATATGTGACACTATTATTTTAGTTGGTCCCATTTCAGATACTAAAGTTTTGTTACTTTCATAGTAAGTGAGAAAAGTTCTAAGATTTGTTGATTTATATAATATTTTCCTACTTGCAAACTGGATGCATTGTTTTTTTTAACATGGGAACCATTTTCACATATTTTGATCTTACAATTGTATTGCTGCCAAGACGAAGAGGATGGTTGCTACAATTTTCTGATGGAGTGAATCTCAAAATGTTAATTTTATTTACTTTGTATGTGAACTGTATATTTTTGTGTCAGAATGATCCATAAAATGCTGCCTTTTTTTTCTTTTTTTTTCCTTGTAAATAAATGTTACAAAGTGGTGGAAAGTGAACCTTCTGCATTGGTTGTTGGACTTTGAAGGCGACAGTTATTTGCTAGGGATCAAGAACTCAGACAAAGTAAAATGCCAAAAAAATTAATCAATCTGAACCACAATGTTTTTCTTTGGCTTCTATGATTCAGTGTAAATTCATGAAATCTGATTCTTTAGTTGAACAATGACTAAACCTTGTCATATATAGATGTCAGATGTGAATTAAATTTGGGGTTAATTATATGTGTTGCACTACATCCACACAATTTAGTGGGACCTGAAGAAAAAAAAGAATGGAAGGGGTGATTGGAGAACTGACCTCCACACCCTCACCACCACTCCCCCGCTGACCACCATTGCACCTCCAGTCACCAATTACAGATGCAGCCTTGCTCCATCCAAACCACACTGTTGGCCACGCCCAACCAACGCCACACTCCAAATCGCCACCCAAAACTCTTCACCTTCTTAGATTCGTCGTCACTCACCGCCTTGAACCACCTACCCCCTTTTACCCAAAACTCTTCACCTTCTCTGATTCGTCATCAATCACCACCTTTAACCACCTACCCCCTTTCACGAACCATGCCGCCGGAAGTAGTCTCTATTTGTAAAGAGAGAAATGGGTTTCTCTAAAGCTGTCCCAGAGCTGCCATTTTACTAGAATAGAAACCCAATTTTTTTTTGAGCAATGATTTAAAATAGAACAAAACCCAGTTTGGAATTTTTTTAAAAGAAACACTCACTTTACCTTTTCAAGATTGAAAAAAGAAACAAGAATTGGATAGAGTTGACTGGTTTGAGGAATCAGATGAAACTTTTTGAGAGGAATGCAATCAAAGATTGAAAATAGAACAAAAAACCCAGTTACTTTACTTTTCAAGATTAAAAAATGAGTTGTTTTAGATTGGGAAAGTTTGGAGAATCCAAAAAGAGATCTAAAAAATGGAATTAGGAAATTGAAAGGATCATGGTGTGAGATTCAGATTATCTCACAAAAAGGGCATTTTAAGAGTGAAATCAAACAATTAAACAGGAGAGAGAGACACACGAGAGAGAGAGAGAGAGAGAGAGAGAGATGGAAATGGGAAGATGAAGAAAACCCAGAAGATATTAAGCCATGAACAAGTGGAAAGGGAGGGAAAAGACCGAGGGAAGGAGGCTAGAGATGATAATAACTGTATTTTGAAGATGATAGAAACCCACTTTATATATGCAAAAAAAGGATTGTTTGCTGAGAGAGAGTGTTTGGTCATTGGCGGCAGTGGGCGTTGGTGAGAAGATAGAAGAGAGAGAGGAGAGCTGTGAAACAGAGGAGAGAGAGAGAGAGAGTGAGAGAGAGAAAGAGAGCTGTGAGTAGGGCTGCAAACGAATAAATCCGTTCTTGAACAGGTTCGAACTCAGTTCGATAAGAGTTTATTTAAACTCGGTTCGTTAAATTTTTTTTTTGCGTTCAAATTCGGGCTCAAGCTCATTAAAATTTTAATAAACAAACTCAAACATATTAAAACTCAGCTCATTAGTTAGCTCATTTAACATTTATTATTTATATATTAAACAATGTAAAAATATGTATAAAAAATAAGATAAATATGTTATTTATATATTTAAAAAATATAAATGTAAATAATATCTAACTATAGATAATACTTTTATATAATAGTGGTGGTAGATATTATTATTTTAGTAAAATATTAACTTTTTTTTTAGTACGTATATATATATATATATTATATAATCAAAATTTAATTAATTTTAGTCTTATATGCGACCATAAATTTATAAATTGTTTTGTTCATTAAGGCTCGTGAACATGCTCGAACTCGAGTCAAGCCCAAGCTGATTTGCTCGAGCTTAGTTCGTTAAATTTTTATTAAGCTTGAGTTTGAGTTTAAACCCGTTATAATTTTAATAAACAAGTCCAAATATACTAAAGTTCAACTCGACTCGATTCATTTACAAACCTAACTATGCGAGAGAGGGGATCGTGGGTCTGTGTGAGAGTGAGAGGAGCGTGGGTTGAGTGTTTGAAAAATTGGTGCCAGCAAATTCGGGCTAGTCGGCTTTTGTTTGTGTGGATTAAACATTTCTCTACTTATACTAACATTCTTTCAAGAGAAGTGATTGGTAGCTTGAATTTGAGCCCCCCGAATCCCCCCAAATTCAAAAACGATGTCGTTTTCGTCGTTTTTTATTTTTATTTTTATTTTTATTTTTTTCAAAAGAAGAAAATCAGAAGAAGAGAAAGAAGAAGGAGGAAGAAGAAAAGAAGGAGAAGAAGAAGAAGAAGAAGAACTGGATTGGAGGGGCCAACAAAATCGGGCTGGAGATAGAGACGGAAGCAGGGCGGAGGCGGAGGCAGAAGCAGGGGGAGGAGGCGGGGGTTGCGAGGCAGAGGCGGAGGCGACGGCGGGGCTGCGACGAGGCGACGACGGGGCGACGATCGGGCGGAGGCGACGACGGGCGGAAGGGCTGCCATCTCTTCCCTTCTCTTCCTCATCTTCCCCTCTCTTCACTTTCTCTCTTCTCTTCTATCTGATTCGGGGGATTCGGGGGGCTCAAATTCAAGGAAAAAAACATTTTCCTTCTTTCAATTATTAGTGAATACTATTTTATTTTATTATTATTATTAGTATTTTTTTTTTTATTCTATAAACTTGTATATATTAACTCCCTTAATTTTGAAAACGTATAAATAGGGGTGTGCGCGGTACGGTTTGGGCGGTTTGAGAGTAAAATTACAAACCGAATGGCGGGTTGACAGATTGGCGGATTGACAAATTGCGGTTTGGACGGTTTTTGGCGGATTGGCGGATTGAAGAATATTCTAACCAATTATCATACATTTGCATAATATATAACACTAATTTGTATAATATTTTTTAGATATATAACACAAAATAATTTTACATAATATGTTTCATATATATAACTACTAATTTGTAATAAATTTATATCTTAAATCTCTCTCACACTCATTTTTACATTGAAATTTCATTAAAGGTTAAAAAATATATATGTATTAGCTATAGTGGAGCGGAGCGGTTCGATTAGCGGATTATAAATTTTAAAGTTTAAACCGCGGTTAGCGGTTAGAGTGGTGTGAATTGATGCAGATCAGTGTGGTTTTAGTTGATTAGACGGTATTTGCACAGCCCTGCGTATAAATATATCTTTTTTAAGGTGGTATGTCCAAGTAAAAATGATATGGGTGTTTGGTGTAACTTCAAAACAACTTACTTCAGTTTTTAACTTAATTTAAGTTGAAATTGTGTGTTTGGTGTAAGTTATAAGGTAGCAACTTATAATTTATTGCAACTTAAATGTGAGGAAAAAAGTTGATTTTAAAAAGTATCTCAAGGGGTGCTTTTCAAATTCAGATGATGGCCATGTTTGGTATAGCTTTTCTTAAGTCAAAAATTGATTATCAGAAAGCAAAAGCTACAAGCACTCTTTCCCCAACTTTTAAATAATCAACTTATTTAAATTATTTCTATCTAATAAGCAGTAGAAGTCACACTAAACAGTCTGGCACAGACTCTCAAATTAAAATAAGTTATAATCACCTCTTAAAATCTGTACCCTCTATGCGGGTAGCTGAAACTAAAGAAGTCAAAATACTTAAATGCCCTCTATTATTACAAAATATTACCATTAAACCAGGTATATAAACTCCTATTCTACTCTCTCCTCATTTTACATCTGAGAAAACAGAGAGCTTTAGAGAGAACCCAAAGAACTCTTACGTTTTTTGCCATATTAAACTTCAACTTGCGAAGATCCAAAGCCGATCGGAGGCACCATTATCTTTGACGAAATTTGATGACTAAACTCCACCCCATCTCCGACGAGCTGTAAGCTTTGGCCTTCTTTTTGTGCACAACTTCGTATGTGTAGTAAGATATACAGTCAAATAGGGTCATGCGTTAAAGCACACAGACACCAAAGGTTTTGTTTCTTGTGTACGATTTTGTTAATATGTTAAAAGGAGTACAATGGCAAGAAGACAAAAATCTTAATTTAAAATTTATTTTTGTTGCATCTTCTGCATATCAAAATTGGTATTAATTTTCCACAAGTTCAGCAGTTTCTTGTTTTTTTTTTTTTTTCATTGAATTTAATATATATATATATATATGACATTCATGACAATATAGTTAGAAGTAGGTATTAGTTCCACAAAATTTCAGTATAACGATGATATTATGTTATGATCGGATTAGCAGAGGTCTAGGACAAACATTTGGGATTTGGAAATCAAGATGGCCCATGATGAAGGATATCCCACCAAACTATGAGTAGTTGACTCAAGTAAAACTTGTTTGTGCAACTATGACAATTCATAATTTTATCAGGCAAAATAAGTTACATGACATCCCATTTGAATCTTATGATAAATTCAGTGATTATGTGCCTATTGATAAAGGAGGGTCAATGTCATAAGAGCCACGCCATGGAAATCATGTTCAATTATATGACAACGAGATGGAAGTGAGAAAACTTAGGCCTTGTTTGGTTTGACTTTGGAAGAAAAGTTTTTAAAAAATATTTTGGGGAGAGAGTTTAGAAATTTATGTAGTTTGGTTGGTTGTATATTTTGAAAATAGTTTTAGAGTTTGGAATGATTTGATATTTTGTTGTAATTGAGTAGATGTATGTGAGAGAAAAAGTGATTGAAAAAGAGAGAGGAGAGAGAAAAAGTGATTGGTTGATGTATAGGAGAGAAAAAGTGATTTTAGAAATTTTTTGAAAAAAATTACAAACCAAACAAAATTTTCAAAAATTTTCTTCAAAATCTTTTTTCCAAAACCAAACCAAACAAGGCCTTAATATTTGTATGTCAATTTGTAGAGCAAACTAGGAAAATTGCTCATTGTTGATAGTTGGTGCACTTTTTGTCTGGGCCTTTAGTCCCTTCTCTTGTTTTTTTTTTTTTTGTTTTTTTTTTTAATACCAAAAAAAAAAAAAATAAATAAAAAACGTTGAAATGGAATTATAATGAAATGTACCAATATAGGTACTAATTATTAACTTTCATTTATAAAATAAATTTTAAAAAAAATAAAATTGAAGAAAAGAAAAAAATTACAATTTTTAATCTTATAAGGGCAAAAGGACAATTACACAGCAAAAAACTATTTTACAACTTATTCAACCAAATACTACTCTACTGCTTAAATTCATAATCTTATAGTTGTACTAAATAGGTTAACAACTTTTGTTTAAAGCTATAATTTATAATCTATTAAGCAATAATCTATAATCAATTGCTCACAACTACACCAAACAACACCAATATATTTTTATGTTTGAGTGATTGAAATGTATGAATTCATAGATTCATTAATAGTTAAGGGGTCTTGGTGTAAATGACCCTTAAATTAAAAAAGATAGGAGTCTTAATTGGCAATATTAACATATATAAATTAAGGGGAATTACTTAAAAATTGTGCCACTGTCAAGTAATTTTCCCTATAAATTAAGTTAAAAATTGATAATTATAAAATAAAAGTTAAAAGTGTTCATCTCAACTTTTAGATAATTTTAGATAATTAATTTTTTTAAAAAAATTTAAAATTTACTTTTATTTAGTAAACTATAAATAAAGAATAGTGTTACATCTCCCTAATATGTCACCTTCATTTTGACCTCTAATGACGTGAAAAAAAGAAAGAATAAAGAGAGATAGAAGAAGGATGAGGAGTATAGATCCGCCTTTTTACATGGTCCATTTCATATCCTTAAGAGGGGATGAGGAATACTCAATTAAAACTCTCAAATATTTTTCATAAATAAAAATTGTATTTAACAGTATTACACAGACTTTCAAAATAAATAACCAAAAATAAAGAAGAAAAAAATAGTTATAATTTAAACTGCGCCAACCATAGTCAAGGTTCATCTACTTGTAAGGTCCACGATGTGATTATGAATATCATAGGATAGGTTCATATTTCTTGATCGTTGGGCCCCATGGTGAATTGAGTAATTAAGCTAGATTGTCACAACTCACAATGCGCCTGTGACTCAAGATTTGTTGAGATTTCAAATTTAATATGAAAAAGAGATCTTATTTTATTATTCCTTCGAAGAATTGAGATCATGAAGTCTAATTTTTTTTTAAACAAGATTTTATTAGTAGTCCTTAAACAATGATTTAAGGCCATGTTTGTTTGGGCAGACATGTGCTTGGGATTGGACTAATAGTCCAATAAAATTATTAATCCGACGTTTGGTTAAAAAACTAAAGTACGGATTAATAATCTATCCGGATATAATATTCCATATATGATGAACTATTTAATCCCACATAGGGAATGTAATATAAATTGGGGGACTAAGTTAAAATCTGAACTAAGTTATCAAATGACCATAATAGAGATATTATGGTCAATATATTGGATGTCCCATGACTTGTCATGTCCTATCCATTCCAATCTCCTTAAACAAACATCAGATTGGATAATATTTTGTTAATCCCTATTTATAATCTTAACTCAATCCAAACATAGGATATGATACATAATCCAAAGGAAATCGTAGTCCTAAGGAAAATGCTAATCCAACCTAATCTAATCCGCCCAAACAAACATTGGCTAAATGAATACCGAATCACTCCCTCCCACCCTCCCTTTTCACACATGGGCGATGGTGTTTGGATTACATAGCTCATATGGTAACCATAGCACTTTACATGGGCTTTTGTGAACAGAGATGAAGGATATAAACAGTCAAGACAACAAAGAGAAACCAAAAAAAAATGATATTTACCAGTAATCAAACTCATTTTGCCATAATCAAACCCCAAACACTAAAAATGGATTTCAGATTCAAATTTACACCAAATAAAATAGAGATATGCATAGAAACAACCTACACAGAGATAGAGAGCTAAATTTTTTTTTTTTTAAATGTTAAAAAAAACACAATATACTCCTGATCTAGAAAGGTCAATAGCCCTGTAGGCCACCACTCCCTCCTTTAATGGAGAAGAGGGAGGGTGTAAGCTGATCAGAGAAATATATATATATATATATATATAGAGAGAGAGAGAGAAGAGAGAGAGAGAGAGAGAGAGAGAGAGGTCATGATGGAGACCAAAAAAAGCAAGAAAAAATAAAGAGAAACCGGTTCTAACCAATAAATAGGAAGAAAACGAAAAGAAAATTTCTAGGTTTGAGCGGGTTAAGCTCCTTTCTAAACAATCAATACAACCTTTTACCGGTTGGCAAAATAATTATCTCTAATACCATTGTTAAAAACAATAATAACAATATCCAAAATGATATCAAAACCGGAATTCCAATGATTTATTTAAAATCCTATGATTTCCGAGAACACATTCACATTTCTCACGAGTCTTGTGAATCTCAACAAAAATACTCAAAATTTTCCAAAACCATTCATATTGTTTTCCAACAAAACCACTATTTCAAAAGAGTAACAATAGTTGATATCTTCCAATGATTCAAAAATATTTCTCAACCAAACCTCATTTCAACCGAAAACCCACAACAATTCCAATCCATTTTTCTTCCATAAAAACATTTGTTACCCTAGATCACTTTTGGGGAACCTTTTCAAAGTGTAAGGATCCTTTGTTCCCAAATAACCCTATCCATAATCATTGGATATATATTGAGATTTTTACATCTTGAAATTCTCACATGATTCAATGGTTGTGAGTGAATTGTGACAGAGGTATAGGGTTATTTAGGGACAGAGGATCCTTGCTGCTTTTCAAAACACAATTTTCTCCAAAAACTCACAACACAACCACCATTAGTTTACCAATTCCAATCCATAACCGAAAATAAGAGTTTTTCCCCAAACTATGCGTTATTACAAATAGAACCCAAAATCTAACTATTCCGAAAACCCACAGTTAACAATAATAGCAAATAACAAAGCTAAATAACATACTCCTCGTTAAGAAATCCCTACCTTAACTCTAGAAGAGGAGAAAGCCAAAAGTTCAAAATTTCACGTCGACGGAAATACAAACTTTTCAGATGAAAATGAGGCCCTCAAAACCCTCTATCCTAAAGTCTTAGGTATTAGGGTGAAGAAATGTGTAAAAGGAGATGAAATCAAGGTTTAGAGCACAAAAAACTCGAAAATGGCGAAAAAGAAAGAGGCAGAAGAAGATGAGACCAAACAGATATTTTCAGCTTTTCACGGGTATTTATAGAATGGGAAATGCTAGAGAGCTCTAAATCTAGAGCTCTAATTTGAGCTCTAGTAATGTGTCAAAGCAAAAAAAAAAAAAAAAAAACAAAGCAAGGCACAAACATCACATCAGGGTGGGTCTCACTTTCCCATTAGAGCTATTAGAGCTCCAATATTAGAGCTCTAAAGCATTTTTGTTATAGAATAGCCTAATTGTGGGTGCGAACCCAAGACTGCGGCCACGACCTGCCCAGGTGGCACAATCGCGAACGCGAGCCCCCTCACCGAGGGAGCGACCATACTGGTCGTGGCCCCTCACGGCCCATGGACCCTTGTTCCCATACATTGGCCCAGCAGGACACTCTAGGGCTGTCACTTAGCAGCCCACCCAAGGCAACCCGAGGTCCCCACTCACCAAACATAACCCAATACTCCTGGACAACCATGTGACCCAACCTGAAACTCAAATGAATAAGGTTTTACCAATCCAGGCCACTATATCTACGGTTAGAAGATAGAATAGTGCAAATTGGTGCAATTTAAATGGATTGTATGATATTTAAAGAGTTTTCAAAATTTAAAAATTTGCTGGGTTATATATTTGAAAATAATTTGTAGTTTTGTAGTTGGAGTTTTGTTTGATTCACTAAACTGAAAATGTCGATTTTATTATTTTGATCATCGATACAAACCACTTCTCCTATCACACCTCACCAAACAAAATGGTTTAGTTCGGTGTGGTTTAACAGTCTAGAACCTTTTACACTTGGGCCACTTTTTAGTATCAGCAGTGATAGGGGCCCCGAAAATGGAGCCCCCGAATGCCCCTAAAGGCAGAACAAGGCATAGGAAAAGAAAAAAGAAAAAAAAAAAAGAAAAATGCTCAAAACGACGTCGTTTTGGGCATTAGGGGCAGCAAAATTGTGGGGAAAAATCTTTTCTCTTTTAGTATAGTCACTAATCTATATAAGAACATTGAATTAGTTATTTGTCTATCACGTCAAACATATTTATCTATTTATTTAATAAATTTTACTTTCCAAAATCTAGATTAATAAAAATACAAAATAATAATAATAATAAGAAATACTAAGGTTTCAAGAATAACGAGCCAGAATTAAGATTGTATATAGTAATGGTTTATTAACTTAGGTTATAGATATGATAAATTAATTAATTGAGATAAATAATTTATTATACTTATTAATATCATTACATTATTAGATTATACATATATATTAAATTGTATATATATATATATTATAAATATAACATATGTTAAAAAGATCGGTTTCGGTTTAATTTGATGCACAAGGTACTTGAATCGGTACCAAATCAAAAATCGAAAAAAATCAAATTAAAAAACTGCATAGAGCAATTCTTGTTAAAAATAGACCAAATATGGTCGATTTAGTCCGGTTCACTCGGTTTCGTCAATTTTTTCAATTTTTCTTACCATCCTACATAAGGTTTGCTATAATCAGGGACGGATCCAGGATTATGACTTTGGGGGGGGCCAAAGTACGTTTAACCTCTAACCAATAAAATTTGAAGTTCAATACCAATTTCTACTAACATGAAAAAAATCAATAATGTTACGATAAAATATTGAGCTATATATTCCTTGTCAACATAGTTGAGTACCAAAAGATGATCATACAATTGAGAATATTTTTTTGCCTATATTCACTTACAAAAAGTAGTAACTATTTCTACATGCATTTATTTACTGAAATTAGGCATCTTCAATTGAGCTCGATGCTCTTTCATAATACCAAAAGTATGAATGATAGAGTCTACATCAAACCCTCGAGCAACGTTTTTTTCAATGTACGTAATCAAGTAACTAGCCAGAAAACCATCTTCCATCTTATTGCGCAATTTAGACTTAATGAGTTTCATAGTTGAAAATGTACGTTCCGATGTAGCAGTTGAAATAGGTAAAATCAACACAAGACGGATCAATCTATCAATAAGAGGATAACTTGTCGACTTTTTTGTTTTTGCCAACATTTGACACAACTCAGAAATGGTTGACAGCTTCTGAAATTCGGGAAGTATGGAAATATCAAGCTTATAGTTTTCCAATTGATACTTCAAATGCAATTTTTCTTGCTCGGAGAAATCCATGGGATAAAATTATTTGCAAGTTTGCAAATATCCTAAATTTTGAATGATCTATAACCATCCCTAGGATCCAAAGCTGAGCTAAGAACAAGCAATTCCATTACATCTTCCT
>JAPPVO010005101.1:0-17145 GCA_030407325.1 Camellia japonica | reverse complement strand
TACAGGAAAGAGAAGGACCCGTTGAAGCCGAAGCAACCGATGTCTGCGTTTTTCATATTCAGAAATGACGCGAAGAGCAGAGAGCAAGTGTGGCTGGGAGGTAATTGAAGAATGGAATAACATGACAGAGAACAGAAGAAGCCTTATGAAAAGGTTCAATTAACTCTTTCTCTCTCTCTCTCAATCTCTCTCTCTGTCTCTGCAACAACCATTTCATATTTTGGGAACTTGCAGATTGCAAAGCAAAACATGGAAAAGTATTTGGAAGAAATGGAGGCTTACAAGCAGAGGAAGGAGGAAGGGTCTGCCAATCCCAAAAAAGAAGAGGATGAGATGATGAAAATTCACAAGCAAGAAGCCTTGGAATTGCTCAAGAAGAAAGAGAAAACAAAAGAGAATCGCCAGAAGAAGAAGAAGAAGATTGCTGATCCCAACAAACCAAAGAAGCCAGCATCCTCATTCCTTCCATTCAGGTCAGTCATTTTAAAATATGTTATAAGCACCTATATATATACCTAACAAGATTAAAGTAAATACTATTACGAGCTTTATGTGTCAAATTTACTTGTTCTTGAGAAGTTCATCCTGAAAAGGATATTGTGGATGTATTTCTTTTCTTTTCTGTTTTTTTAATATTTATTTCAGTGGTTGGAAATTATCAAATTAGAAGGAATACTCCTAGTTTATGCACTTTTCTGATCAATTTTGATGGAAAGTTACACTGTTAGGAGCTTTAGGTGTCAAATTTACTTATTCTTGAGAAGTTTACTCTGACAAGGATATTATGGGTACTTGTTTTTCTATACCGGTTGTGGGAAATATGTTTACTGTTAGGAGCTTTAGGTGTCAAATATTCAAGTTTTGGCAATTTTCAGAAAAATCTGATGGACTTTTTATTTTTTTATTTTTTACGTCTGACTTGCAGGTGTGTGCGGTTTTGAACCATCATTTTGGAACTCTGCCTGCTGCAATGTGAAACATCTGTGTTTTTGATGATTCGGATGGTTTTGAGAGCATCGGTGGTGGCGGGAGCTGTTAACTTGGGTTATGAAGGGGTTTCATTGGAAGAACACGAAGGCTTGGGTGTGTTTCAATCCAAAAGGACCGGAAGTTGGGAATTTTTATTTTTATTTTTATTTTTTTGGTACTAGAATATCGGCTAATTCAATTTAAGTTTGATGAGTTTTAAAACCATGCTATTTGAATCATATACACATATATGTAAAGATACAGTATAGTTAACTTGAGTTGTAAATTGTTTGTGAGACTACCAAAAAATTGAGAGAAAAGAAAAAAAAAAGAGAGAAGGGAATTACATATTAGTTGTGGCTTTTGGGGCAAGAATTTATAATTCAGTGGAAAGATTTTGAAAATTATATGATAGTGCCATGTTTAAAAATATTTACAAGTTAATGGAATTTAAAATTTGTAGGACAAATTTGCTCTCTATTTTTTTCGGATAAATTACACTCACCTCGAATGAAATTAATACAAATGGTGAGTATCTATTGAAGTAAATAAAATAAATAAATATTTTAATTTTATATAGATGACAATATCATTTTTTTTTTATACGACTAACGAATTATTAAAAAAATTAATGTAATTGTTATATAAATTAAAAATTCAAAGCAGTCTAGTATAATTTTATTAAACGTGTGTGATTAATTGTATTTTCTTCAAACTTTTAGAAAATGTGTATTTTAATCTTTGAGTAAATTATACTATGCCCTTTTTATATTTGACCATTTTTCCACTTTAAGTTTTATTTTCCCTACTTGACTTTTTATGTTTTAAGTTTTTTTCAATTTATTTAAAAAAATTAACTTATTTTTAATATTAAACAGAAAATAACAAATTGACAGTCATGTGATATAAAAATATTTTATTTTATTATAACTTATACAAGTGACAAAAACTCAAATCCTAATATAAAAATATATTTTTTATGTCATGTGGCAATTAATGTAACATTTTTTGTCTAATTTTGAATAGAAGTTAACTTAGGAGTAAATTGAGAAAAACGTAAAATATAAAAAGTCAAAGTCAAAAAAAAATTCAAGGGGCCAAAGTGAAAAATATCAAATATAACGGGGCAAAGTGTAAAAACACTATATATATATATAATTTTTTGTGTTGTGTTTTTTTTTCTTTCGGATCCCAACTGTTTGAGGGTTTTGTTTATTATAAGTTTCTTCTACTACTCTTCTCTCCCCCCACAATTTTAGCCTTTGCATATTTTCTCCATTGTTCATTACATACACAGACACACCACCATATATATAGTTCCTTTCAATCCTTGTTATAATGGGTTGTGATCGCTTTCTATGCAATGATTATTAACCTTTTAGTTCATAGGAATTGGAATTGTCTTTTAATTTTGAAAGGATATACAGACTTTTTTGTTGACTTTTTTTCGTTTAGTGAATTTTTTTTTTAAATTTTCAAAAAGCTTTAGACTTTTAGGTTCTACTCGACTAGACGAATAGGAAAGTAAAATCAGATTTGGAAAAAAGTCTGCTAAATAGGTGCATCCCATCGTACTGAAACACAATTTAGTACTTAACTACATGATTCAATTATGTATATGTAGAATTACTCTTTGATAATAGTACTCGTTAAACAAATGGCGATTCAAGTGTCATGTTACCTAGAGAAGCATTGATAAAAGGCTGGCTCCATGATGGCATTGGCATATAACTCTACCAGCAATCCTTGGGGGTGGAAATTATTTGTAGGTTTCCTTGTTTCACTCAGATTCAGTGCAACCCTTTCACTTAAAAAGTGAAACATTGCTTGCCAATTATTTCAACACTATTTTGGATGTTGGCTGAGTAAATATATTCAGTGCAACCCTTTCACTTAAAAAATGAAACATTGCTTGCCAATTATTTTAGCACTATTTTGGATGTTGGCTGAGTAAATATTTGGGTACCTTGGGGATGAAATACTTGATATCTTGTCAAATTTTTGTTAAATAAAATTAAAGACCTATTATGAGTAGCAATTCTATTTCTGAACATCATTTTCCAATAATTTTATTCCAGATTCTCTTGTATACTAATTTTACATCACTTTAATTCATGGAGGCAAACAGTTTAGAAACCTTTATATGAGCTACCTACCCTTCAAATTTTTGTTGAAATAGGCAGTAAAACCTAGAGATTATGGAGATCAAATTAAAGATATTTGGAAACTTGTGCTTTTTGGATTATATGAACAATTTAAAATTTATTATGTTGTATGATGAATTTATTATTTCATTTGTTGGTATGGTGTCTTACCTTTGGTTTATTATTCAAATGCGGATTTGCTTATAATGTTATTGATAGTTCCCTAGTTGAAAAACGACTTGTGGAGGAGGTCAAGAGTAATGATATACTGATAATAGTTGGTGAAACTGGAAGCGGAAAAACAACACATAAGTTTTGTATTTTTATGATATTCTTTTCTAATTTCCTTTAGAACAACATGTAAGAATGTTCTAAAGTGGAATATAATGTATGGTGTTCCTTTGTGATTCCTCATATAGATGTTTGGTTGGAACTTAATATTTAACATGTCCTCTTTAGTAGGTGTCTTTACGTGATAATGTACTCTTCAATATGAATTTCGTTGCATTTGGAGCAAAGTAGGCTTTGAGCTTTATGCATGCTTTAGGCTCTTATCTAGGTAGTGCATGATATCAAACAAATGATGGATCATTCTACCTGCTTAAGAGAAAAGGCTATTAGGGGCAAAGTAGGCTTCAGCACTTCATATTACTTATGAAGAGATTTACTGTTGAATCTTTATTGTCACAATTTTTTAGTTGGGTTTTTATGCCAGGACCTTCGACTTGGGGGACAAATATAAAAAGGGTTTACTCTTCCTTACAGTTGATCTTCCCCTTGTTTATTCTCTAACCTTTTACTCTTATATGGGCCAATTTTTCTAGAGTTGCCACAGTTTCTGTTTAATGCGGGATTCTGTCGTGATGGGAAGATCATTGGGATCACTCAATCTAGACGCATTGCAGCTGTTAGTGTTGCGAAATGGGTAGCTGAGGAATGCGGTGTTGAGTTGGGCCAAAAAGTTGGTTATTCTGTTAGATTTGATGATATGACTTCCAGTTCAACGAGGGTCAAATACATGACAGATGGATTTCTTTCGAGGTAGAAAGTATGTTTCACTTCATTGCATTATGTTAAGGACTTAGGTCACCTTTTAATTTGATGGTAGCATTTGCTGGAAAAGAATTGCTTATTTTTTAAGCTTGCTGGTTGGTGTCTTCGTTTTGAAGTTTGTGTTAAATGAGTAACAAAAATCATGCATCCATGATCTAGAAGACTTAGCCTTTGTTTTTTCAAAATTTGTTCTCTAATATTATATCCCAGCCAGTAGGATTAGATTAGAGACAGAGAGAGACAGAGAGATGGTTATATACATGGAAGAGTCACAATCTTTCATGGAGGTACAATCCTTCATTGGGTTGCACCTATTGGAACGAATGTGTTTTCGCACCTGCTTTTTGTGAAAAAAAATTATGTGCATCAGTTTTTGCCTACCGTTTCTTTCCTCTGTCTCACTCGCTGGGTGATACCCAGTAGATCTAACGACTTTTATACATCAATCTTTAGGTCTCTCTGGGACCTTCAGAATTTTTGGTGTTAAAAACGGTACACAGAGTCTGGATTATTTACACTGATGAGTAGTTGTATAGGAATGTTTGCTTACTAAAACTTCATCATGTTGCCTTGTTTGCATGCATTCTGATGAATGCTGAGTATGTTCACAGGGAAGCATTGTTGGACCCATACCTCTCTAGGTATGCAGTTATTATTGTCGATGAGGCTCATGAGAGAACTGTCCATACTGATGTCTTGCTGGGCTTACTGAAAAGTGTGCAGAACGTGAGGTCAGGATCAGTCAATCAATGCCCTAATATTGATCATATGAAAGCAAACAATGGCGTGATGATGGAAAAAGAAAATGATGCTGAGAGCACTGGTATCCTCAAGCAATATCAGGGGACAAAGTTCAGTCCATTGAAGTTAATCATCATGTCTGCCAGTTAGGATGCACAAATTTTTTCTGAGTATTTTGGTAGTGCAAAAGCCGTTCATGTACAAGGGCGACAGTTTCCTGTGGATATACTCACACTTATCATCCCGAGATAGATTGCATTGATGCAGCTTTAATAGCTATATTTCAGGTTGTTAATTGAGCCTCTCTTGGGTTCTCGTGATTCCAACCTTATCTCAGTATTTTTTTTACAACTTACTTAATTGGAACTCACTTTTAGATTGCTTGAGTCTCTTCTTTTGTCAAGTTGAAGTTTAGGCTACAGGGGATTTTGTTTTAGTTTTTTTTTTTTTTCCCGGGGTGTGTATATGATTTCTTTAAAGGCTGTTTAGGATATTCCCACCTGGTAACTTCCTGTTTGGTTTCCAATATCTCTTGTTTCTTTTTGTTTTAGTGGAATCAAGTTTTACTGTTCCTTTCTCAAGTACTTCTCAAAGGCCTTAACATATCCATCTTTAATACCTAGATCAATTTGGGTCTGCAATTGTTCACTAGTTGTTACTGACTTATTAGACATTTGTCTGGTTGTCCTCGTTTACATTCATTTTTACAGCTTCATTAGCTCATTTTCTCACCTTGTAGATACATTTAGAGGAGGGTCCGGGTGACATACTTGTATTCCTGACTGGCCAAGAAGAGATTGAATATGTTGAGAAGCTTGTCCAAGAAAGTCTTCGACAGTTACCAGAAGACAACCAGAAGCTAAAAGTTTTACCCATATTCTCATCTCTTCCATCAGAAAAGCAGATAAGGTGTTCATGCCACCTCCAACATTGTTTCGCAAGGTAGATTGTTGATGCATATTGGATTTTTTTAGGTAGGGTATTAGCTGGATGCTTTCAGATATTTATGATCGTTGACTTAGAATTTTTTAATTTGATGCTAGTAATTTTAGAAGGAAAAACAAGTAATGACTCTCTCTTAAAGGCTGTCTAATATGGCATTTTACATGGGCTATAATGTTTGTTCCTGGGTTTGATCTCCCTGGTTGAAACAGAGTCTACAAATAATGAGGTTATATTGGGCTGAGGTCCACTTGTCAAAAGAAATTCTGCAGAAACTAGTTCGAACTGACATATTATTAACAGTCATATAATTGAATTTTTGTATATCATGGTGACTATGCTGGTCTGAATTGAAGCCTATGTATATAAGCATAATTAATGAAATAACAATGAGATGTAGGAATTTTCTATTTTAATGATTGCACAAAATTAAATTATGTGAAGATCAAAAGAATCGAAACCCTTAATCAACAGTTGCATGTTAAGTACTCCAAAATTTGGTACCGGCTTATGATTTTGGTGAGTGCCTGCAACCAAGTTCACTCCTCTTGTTACTTGATGCTCCTGGAACCATACAAGGGTGTCAAAAAGAACAGGCAATGCATTGGATGAGAATCTAAAACATGGTTCTCTTGAATTTTTGTGACTTCCCAAGTGTGTCGTGCAAATTGGTTGGACAGTCTGCTAGACTTATCTTTTTTTTTCTTCTAAAAGGGTGCCATGGTGTATGTACTGAATCGACCTCTGCCTTTTGGTTGAGGATGTCCCTGGTGATTGTGTCATGTATTTTAAGATGCTTTTGAATCATCTGGTTCATTTGTATGATCGATTTTTAAGTTGAAATATATTCTGATAGGCCAGTTAAATTTTGTGGTGTTTATTTCTTTGATCACTTTTGTTTTTTGTTGTTTGTCTTACATGACTATTGGAAATGGTATGAAGTGTGAGCTATACTTGCATGTTGGATGATCATTTCCTTGTGTGATGCATTGTTCTAACAATTTCTGGTATCTATGTCTAGCACTAGTGAATATGCTTGCCTGTTCTGTTTAGGTAATACTAGCAACTAATATTGCTGAAACATCCGTAACAATACCTGGAATCAAGTATGTGATAGATCCTGGATTGGTGAAAGCACGCACCTACCGTGCTCGTACAGGGATGAAATCATTGATTTTTGTTCCAACCTCAAAAGCACAGGCTTTGCAAAGGAGGTAGGCATACTGGATTACTAAAGCACAGAAAAATCCATGTTATATTTTAGTGATTTCATTTACTATTTTGAATAAATTGTCCTCCTTAAAAAAGAGATCTACTTATGTTCTGAGCTATCTTTTTCATGGAGTGGGTGGGTGGGGGAGAGTACCCATAGGTTTACGAACTTCATCATATAAACAGGCCAAATGATGTGGATTTTGTTGTATTTACCCAATATTCCTTTGTATATTTGTTTGCATTTTTCATTGACTGAATATAAACGAATTTTAATCTCATGCCTGCTACTTTATTTCAGTGGACGTGCAGGCCGTGAAGGACCAGGCAAGTGCTTCCGCCTCTACCCTGAGATTGAATTTGAGAAACTCAGGGATTCTACAATTCCAGAGATTACACGGTGCAACCTTTCAAATATCATTTTGCAACTAAAGGCTCTTGGTGTTGATGATATTTTTGGGTTTGATTTCATGGAAAAACCATCAAGGTGGAAAAAAATAATTAAGTCTTGTATTGGTTTAGCATTTTACTCATTGTTTCACTGATGTTTATTTGTGCATGCATTTTTGATGAGTTATTTTATGCCAACCTTACTCAGCCCACTATATTGTATGAACAAATTTAAATTGAAGACAGAGAAAGGTTTCTGGGTTTGTAGTGAAAAGACAAAATGAAAGGGTGTATTTCATGGCTCTGAGTCGATACTTTTGACCATTAGAACTAGGTTGTGAGTGATTTCCATGAGTGATTGGTAACTAAGCAAAGGAAAGCCAAAGGGGGTGGTGTTAAACCAGAAAGAAAAGAACAGAAGATTTGTAATCATGATTTCTTTCATAATCTATTTTTTATTGTCCTCTTCTATTGTCTGCTTTCTCGAGGAGCCTGCACTATCTACCATAAACTTTTGTTTTTTGACATTTACTGAATGCTCATTTCTATTCTTATGGAAGTGCTGTATAATTAGTGGAAGGAATTTATCGCCGTCAGTTTTACAATTTGAACAGGGATGCTGTCATCAAATCATTGGAGATACTGGTCTTGCTAGATGCTATAACAGAGAATATAAATTGTCGGACCCAGTTGGGCATCAAATGGCCCGGCTTCCCTTAAAGCCTATTCATTCCAAAGCACTCATCCTGGCTAGTCAGTTCAATTGCCTGGAAAAAATGTTAATAACTGTTGCAATGCTCTCAGTGGAATCTATCTTTTATGCTCCTCGTGAGAAGTTAGAGGAGGTATGCATTCATGACTTATTTGTAATGCATTTATGTAGCTAGTGTTCATGAAGCTGCTTGGGTCATTCAATAAAGTGATCGTAAGTTTTTTTATTTGCCTTAGCAACTGGAATTGATTAACTATATTATAAATAGAACCAGAGGCTTTTCGATTTTCAGTCAGTGAGATGATTCAGTATGGGAAATAAAAACTAAATCAAATTATGATGGATACTTTGAACAGTAGAACACAAGATGAATTTGTCATTGTAGACCAATTACGTGAAAGTTGTCATTGTTAAGTATTTTTGCTGTTTGTTTCTCCTCATCTATTATTCATCATGATGAGGTTTTGCAGGTCTGTCACCTAGTTAATCTAATTGATGTGATCCCATTCTTTTTTTAATGTTTTTTTTTTTGTTGGGTGAGAGAGAGAGAGAGAGAGAGAGAAAGGGGGGGCGGTAAAGATAGAGATAGAGATAGAAAGAGTGTATTCAATTTGGAAATTGAGTATTCCTACATATTTTTCCCTTTCTGCCAGGCACAAACTGCAACAAAGTGCTTCTCTAGTCTAGAGGGAGACCATCTAATTTTCACAAACAGTTTGGTGCAAAAGAGCTACTACAAAAAAACAACCTACAAGAAATCAACATTTTAGGGACAAATTTATTCCGTCCCTGAAAGTATAATATTTGTTGGGAAAAACTTCCGTCGCGAAGTTTGTCCGAAATGGCCCGTTTGGAAAAGTCAAAAAATGACTTTTAGAGACAAAATTTTGCATTTGTTCACTATAAATAGACTTTTAGAGACAAAAATATGTGGTTGCAAAAAGTTTTGATTTTGAGACAACCAAAATTTGTCTCTAAAAGTCTAATTATAGTCCACCAAGCGCAGTAATTATGGAGACAAATTAATTTTTAAGACAACATAAATTGGTCTTTAAAAGTTTAGTTTTTGGTACAAATGAAAGTGGTCTCTAAAGTCTTAGTTTTTGGAACAAATGAAAGTGGTGTGTAAAGGTTATAATTTTTTTAAAACAACTAAAATTGGTCTCTAAAAGTTTGATTTTTTTTTTTTTTGGTAACAATTACTCTAAAAATACTAGTATGAACATCAACTTATATTCCTTTTTTGATTTCTCAACAACCAAACAGAAAATATCAAATATATCACCAGACCATCTGTTCATCTCCAAATTAAAATTCAACTACACGAAGAAAAAAAAAATGCTCATCACATTCAAAGAGGTTTAATCAAAAGATATTTCAATAACAAACAAATACCACGCTCTGATTCATTAGTATGTAATATTGTTTTGTATATCATAAACTGACAGATATTTCAAAAGTATCATTTCCAATTTATAAAGCTAGTGCCATAAGCATTGTTTGTAGCATTCAACTATTCAAACAACAGATTGTAATTGGACTTATATCTACCTACATAACAAAACAACTCAACACATCGCATCTTCTTCTCAATGGCTTCGTTGAAATGGCATTCAAAATCTAGCAGAGAGCTCCCAAGCTTCAAATTGACGCAAGCTTGCAGGACCTGCATAGAATAGGCCAAACTCTCAAATAGATTATTACCAATTAAAAATTATCCAATGATAGATTAATTTAATAGATTGCAATTTGATGTGCCAATTGTATATTTGCAGCAATCACATGTAAATCTTAGTACACAAAGCCGCCCAAAATTCACTATCAATATTCAAGAGTTAACAAAGATTAAATTAAATCAACTTGCTACAAAATTTGAAAATAATTACTCCAAGATAGACACAGTTTACATTGATGTTGTGAAAACAAGATGAAGAATGGTTACCTTGCATGGTTCATAGTTGAGCTCAACATTGTTTAACTGACATGCTTATACAGGGAATTATAGCTAATAACATTGGATGATTGATACATGATATAAAATATTTGCAATCTTTTCTATCTCATGTGAGGAATCCATGGGATTATTAAAAGCAAAGTCTAGGATCATAAACGAATTGCTACAAAAACCTTTAATCTTTCATTAATTCTTCATACCAAGACTCAATCTGCCACATCATGACCACAACATTAGCAAGACAATAAGACAAAGTAAATGAAATATAACCAGACATTCACTTATGTACTAAGCTAAACCACATTAAAAACTTCATTTTCCACTTCTAAACACATCCCCTCTAGATCTATTATCTACTCCAAGTTCCTGTACTCATTCCATATGCAACAATCATAATTCACACCCATTAACATCATTACATTCATTGGCTACTAGCTACAGAAAAAGGTGAAGGCAGATTTCAATTCCAGCAGAAATATAATAGGATTCTACCACCAAGAAGTTCTTAATAGCAGAAAAAATCCAAGCTGCTAATCATAGAACTTAGGGCCTAAGAATTACTAATTTGCAGAAAACGAATTAACAACAAAAACAAATAAGCCACGAATCATATTGGCGGCATTCAATAACAACAAACACAAGAAGCATAGAACACATGGACAACTTTTGTTTTCAAAATAACACCATGCTCAACAAATTGTTCAGATGCAGACATGAAGAGGGTCCTGATCTCACCTGATGCCATTTGAACATTGTCATCTACTGTAGGATCACTAGCACCTGCTCCATATCAAAGAGTTCAACTCTCTTATTACCAAGGCTGCTCACATACCTGCAGACCCACCAAATAGAAAAAAATACAGCTTGAAGGTGGGAAAACACAGAAGACAGAGACATCATAGATAATCACAAGAACATAAAATCAGTCACAAAGATAATGCATTGCCACTTTCAGCATCTTAAGTAACTCAACGCTTCAAATCTAAACACGTTTTGAGGCTATGTCTAATAACAAATAATATTATGATCCAAATGCTTGGTTTCATGATTTTGCTTTTTAATGAATACTGCATTGGTGGTTGGCTAGGAAGGGAGACACTCATTTAACTACTGGTCTTGACAACAACAAATTTGAACACAAGATCTCACAAGAAAATCCATGATCTTAAACAAACGAGCTTACGTTTTTCTAAAGGCCACATGAATTCAGCTCATGAGATTTTCTATTCTAATTTACAGTTATTGAGGAAGAAAACCATGGAAGAATACTTCAAGCCAACTGAAGCAGAACATAGTGCAGACAAAGAAAATGTTTTCTGGATTTAGTGTATCAGGTTAATTTTATCTATAAACTAATAAATTCAACTCAATGATCAGCATCAACTGTTGTAAACTTTGTTTTGCTTTGTTACAGTAATGTATATCAGTAATTAACTGTTTCTTTTTTTTTTTTTTTTTTGCAGCCTCAGAAAGTTCAAAATTTTAATAATTACAAATTGATTTGAATAAAGTTGTGAACTGATGAGAATCTCTATCACAAAATAGTGGCCCCACAGTTTTTGCAATCTTTGATTGATCTGTGTGGTCAAGAAATTTGACAATAGGGACAATAGCTTCTCAAAAATAATTTAATGGATGTAACTTTCATTTGAGAAGAGCAAGGGATCAAAATCAAAGGTCTAAGGGCATTCTTTCACTTCAAGGAAAATGATTAAGCACCCAGATTTGACATGGTAATAATACTAATTGACAGAACCAAAATTTTTTTTTTATCAAAATCAAAGGTCCAAGGGCATTTCTGGCTTTAAATTAGATGTTTAACATGCACACCGCACAATTTTGATTTTTTTATTTTAATTCAATTCACACCACTGTATTCTTATATTGCCTTCATCATCAATCTTCAAACCCCAATGAAAAATCTAGAAACCTCCTAGATGTTGATTTGTGATTATGTATCAATTTTAAGCAGAATATAACAATCCCAATCAAACAATCAAGAGAAAGAGACACAAAGATTTTTACGTGGAAAAACCACAATTGGACACCTTCCAATTGTGATAAAAAACCACGGGCAACAGCCACAAGAACAATCCACTAAGAAGATATAAAGGAATTACACAGGTATCACTCTCAATTATCTAGCGAATTCACAACGCCTAATTGAACCAACCTCTATGTGCCTCTTCCAACCCCATCTTCAGCACGGAATTGTCTTTCTGATGAGCCACTCCGGATTCCACCAAAGCTTCAGGCTCGAATTCTTCAGAATTCACAACTGAAGAACAACTCTCTCTTTTGTGTATACAAAACAAACCTTTGATGTACTCTCTTTAGACCATGAGTTGAATACTCAATAAAACATCAAAGAAAAAAATAAAATATCCCAGATATAAACCTTTAAGAACCAAAAAGAAGATCTGGAGGACTTCAATCAATTACTTAGTTTTGGGAGAAAACCAAGTATTTATAGAGAACCAAAAGTATCCAAGATTGGGAAGAAAAAAACTCCTTGAGAAACCCGGATTCTGAGGCTCGCTCGAGCGAAGATTTCCTGGCTCGAGCGAGGAGAGTAATTTTCATGATTTCTACTAGTGCCCTGGCTCGAGCGACGGATCCTTGGCTCGAGCGAGGAATACACTTCTTCAGGTTTTTGTATGGACGCAATCCTTGGCTCGAGCGAGCATTCCTTGGCTCGAGCGAGAAAGTCTTAGCTCGAGCGAGCACTCCTTGGCTCGAGCACTCCTTGAGAAACCCGGTCAGCTCGACCCCCGTAATAATCAGCGAAGTGGCAATCTTGAAAGCATTAACATCACAAACTTCTCCGCAAAGCTCGATTCGGGTTGGATTCGCATCTAATAAACTCATAGCCTCACTGAAATAAAAATGCGAATAAAATTACAACTCAAAAGAGTTTTGTCAAACGGGATTGCCAAGAATAAAAACCTAACACCCAACTCTAACTCATTTCCACCACCTCCATTAGTGCCGCCCCAACCCAACCCCTTCCTGTCACCTTCTCCTCTGCCACCCGGATTGCCACAAAATCAAATCACTGCCATATCAGACTCCAGATTTTGGGAATGAAATCACCGTCTTTCTCATTGTTGATCTCTGGAATCAAATCAAATCAGTTTCAAAATATCACATAAGCACATAATTTGCATTCATGCCTATCGTCGGAGGGTAGGGTTGCCTGTCCTAATTTAGAAATGAGATCTACGATTCACTAAATCATTCAAAGAGGCAATAATACAATCCTAGAAAGGAGAGTATCCTGCCCTAGTTTGGAAGGTGCTAATGCTCTCTATATGCAAAAGGTAAGTTTGGTCACAAAAAGGTACATCAATTACTACTATCAATATACCACTCCTTCCACAAGGGAATGATCAAACAGTACTAGAAGCATAATCTGATGCTTGCCGTGTTGAAATAACATAACCCATGAATAGTGTCCGGGATATTATGCAGTAAACCTGAGAATAGGTGAATGGCCCCAGTCAATTTTGTTCAACACTTACCATCGGATCTCGAAGTCATCATCATCACCCATTCGGTGATAGTTGCCCAACCAAGGCAATTTTGAGGAATTTTAATGATTCCTACCAGAGTGATCAATCTAAACAATTGTCTTTCCATTATTTATTGTTTCCCGAAATGTGCCCCAATTTATTTTCAAAAGTGCGCGATCAAATCTCAACTTCAAATTTTTTTTTTCAAAATAAAGTGCCTTTTTTTATTTAAATTTTCAAAGTTTTCCTTTCCTCTTTTTTTTCAAATGTTTTGACGAGTTCGGAATTTATTCCAAGAAATCAATCAAACAATCATCCTCTAGCCAAATATCTTATAGAGGAACCAAAATTTTATTCAAAATGAGAGACTTGGTCATCACTTCCTTGTCTAACATTTCTCCATAAAATTAAGGTTCCCTCAAAGTCAGTGGCCCAAGGATTTTTACTCGACAAAAAGAACTTCCCATAATTTCCAAACTCTACTCGAATTTTATTTTCAAAAAAATTTCCAAGGAATTTAAGATCCTATTCTGAAAATCTAGAAATCTCCTAGATGTTGATTTGTGATTATGTATCAATTTTAAGCAGAATATAACATCCCAATCAAACAATCAAGAGAAAGAGACCAAAGATTTTTACGTGGAAAAACCACAATTGGACACCTTCCAATTGTGATCAAAAAAACCCACGGCAACTGCCACAAGACAATCACAAGAATTTAAAGGAATTACACAGGTATCACTCTCAATTATCTAGCGAATCCACAACGCCTAATTGAACCAACCTCTGTGTGCCTCTTCCAATCCCATCTTCACCACGGAATTGTCTTTCTGATGAGCCACTCCGGATTCCACCAAAGCTTCAGGCTCGAATTCTTCAGAATCCACAACTGAAGAACAACTCTCTCTTTTTGTATAACAAACAAACCTTTGATGTACTCTCTTTAAACCATGAGTTGAATACTCAAAAAACATCAAAGAAAACTTAAAAAAAAATATCTCCAGATATAACCCTTAAGAACCAAAAAGAAGATCTGGAGAGATTCATGAAGAATCAATGAATAGCCTAGATTTGGGAGAAACCCAACTATTATAGAAAACCAAAGCAATCCTAGTTGGGAAAGAAAACCAACTTCTTCTTGAGAAAACCAACTTCTGCAGAACTCCAAAGTATCCTGTTTTGAAGGAAACCAACTTCTTAAAGAACTCTTGTTACAACCTTGGTTTTGATCCATGGAATTGACACAAAAGGTCCTAACAATCTCCCCCTTTGTCAAATCCTGGATAAAACCAATCTAAAACAAATTTCTTAACAAAATCTCTCAAGCAGCACCACCAACATGAACCAACACTCAAATCCATGCTCTTGAACAATTATCCTGAAATAAAATAACCACACACAAGCCAACAAAATATGTGGAACTGGATTAAATTAAACAAAATATATCAATCCAAAACAAAATACTAACAATCCAACTGTACCAAAGAAGGATATAACAAAGTAAAAACCTGTACCATCACCAACTATTGTACCATCAATACATCAAACACTGGTAATGATGAACCAAACTCCCCCTCATTAAAAAACAACCACAAACACTGAAAACAGTGAACAAGAAGAAAAACGACAAAAAATAATATGGTGGAGCAAGTAAGGAATTTTAGATTTGTACCTTAAAACACACAAGATTATACAAGAAGTACAATTACTTGAAAATACAATGTGCACAGCCTCTAGAAAATTCCTCATGAAAGAAAGTGATGCATTATGTGAAAAGCATAGATCCCATGATAAAAGTGTGTGTGTGACTCTTGGAGTTCGACAAACACAAGATTCAAATTCTAGTAGTGATATGAAAGCTGGACCTCCGACAAGAGAATCTAAGCACAACTAAGGAAAGTCAAACCACTAGGAATCAAGGGTATTTGGTGAGTAAAGGCGGAGGCTCCCCCTCAATCAATGAATCTTTTTCTTTTCTTTTTCACATTTTTTTTTCTCTTTCTTTCTTTTGCACATTTATTTTTTCTTTTCTTTTCTTTCTTGTGCACATTTTTTTCTTTTCTTTTGCACACTCATCGGCGGCTGACACGCTCAAGAGTATGGAAACCGAACCAGAGAAGCATGGATATATTAAGGATAGCCTGGTTGGTGACTCTGAGGTAGCCTTTTCCTCATGGCTTGGACTACAAAGAATAGAGGGGAAAGCCATGGAGATGCAAAAAGATGGAAGGTGGTTGCTCAACATCCATCCATGATATGCTAGTATCGGTCAATTCCTTTAGAAAACAAAAGATACCATGCCAGAAGTCCATAGGAAAAAAAATCACTAAGGTGAAAGACTCCAAAATTTGCTAATCCAAGAGTGTGTACAGAATGAGACATACTAATCAAAGAACACACACTCCAAAATGAGTAATGACCACAGAAAGCACACACATATTAACATGTAATGGTTATTCTCATCAATTCCAATATGCACCAAGACCACTCAAAAATTTCAAGCTTGCAAAACCATACTAAGAAAATCTTTTTGGATTTTTTTTTTTTTTCATTTTTTTTTCTTAACCAAAACAAGACAAAAAAAAAAAAAAAAATGAACATGCACACAAATCAAACAAGATCTCGTTCTAAAAGAATTTTAAAAAAAAAAAAAAAAAATAGAACGACCCGCTCTGATACCATTGAAAAATCTAGAAACCTCCTAGATGTTGATTTGTGATTATGTATCAATTTTAAGCAGAATATAACAATCCCAATCAAACAATCAAGAAAGAGACACAAAGATTTTACGTGGAAAAACCACAATTGGACACCTTCCAATTGTGATCAAAAAACCACGGGCAACTGCCACAAGACAATCCACTAAGAAGATTTAAAGGATTACACAGGTATCACTCTCAATTATCTAGCGAACCACAACGCCTAATTGAACCAACCTCTATGTGCCTCTTCCAATCCCATCTTCACCACGGAATTGTCTTCTGATGAGCCACTCCGGATTCCCCAAAGCTTCAGGCTCGAATTCTTCAGAATCCACAACTGAAGAACAACTCTCTCTTTGTGTATAACAAACAAACCTTGATGTACTCTCTTTAAACCATGAGTTGAATATTCAATAAAAACATCAAAGAAAACTTTAAAAAAAATATCTCCAGATATAACCCTTAAGAACCAAAAAGAAGATCTGGAGAGATTCAATGAATGAATCAATGAATAGCCTAATTTGGGAGAAACCCAACTATTTATAGAAAACCAAAGCAATCCTAGTTGGGAAAGAAAACCAACTTCTTGTAGAAAACCAACTTCTTGCAGAACTCCAAAGTAATCCTGTTTTTGAAGGAAACCAACTTCTTAAAGAACTCTTGTTACAACCTTGGTTTTGATCCATGGAATTTGACAACAAAAGGTCCTAACATATTCGAAGAAATAAATCAAATAGTTACCTTAAAGTCAAATGTCTTCTAAGGAAATTCAAAATTTCATTTCAACGTGAATGACTCGGTCATTATCTCCTCA
>JAPPVO010005100.1:0-19743 GCA_030407325.1 Camellia japonica | reverse complement strand
TGTAAGTTCTTTTGCTTTAGCATCCTTACACGCGTGTGAGTGTTGCCATGACAGCATGATTACCATGAGGCTAGTTGCTTATATGATATAATTGCTTGAATGCCTGTGGATGGAGGTTGAATTACCTAAATTGGAATGATGCATAAAAACTGTGAGTTTCAAGCCCACTTGAGGGTGGCAAAAATCTGCATTTTTAGCCTACTTGCGAGTAGCAAACCATTTTCAAAACAAACATGAAATGTTTTGTTCCAATTGATTTGGTCTATACTTGTTTGCTGTACGCATAACGTAGTAATTCTAGGCTAATAACCGGAGTAAAAGCATATAATGTTTTCAAAACAAGATATCATGGTTAGTAGAGACTGATCTTTGATCGGGCGAGAGGCGGTGCTCATAGCTGACCTTCCCCAATCGTACCCAAGTTCCCGAGCCAAGGCAACTTTGGTGATGACGGACACGTGGCCTTTGGCACTGAGTCAGGGTTTCCTAAATTCCTCCATTAAAAAATATTTAGGTGGCGATTCTGTATTTGGCAAAGCAGTCCATGTTTGGCACTTCTTTCAAAAAAATCTGTTTTTTTTTTCTCAAAATGATTTGTCGGATTTGGACTCTTTGGTTCAGATTAAGAACCGTGACAATTTGAGTCCGAACTGTAGTAACCCACAGACGAACAGAACGGGATTCACCCTCCCGGGACGTTCGAGGACATCTACACTACCCTAAACCTGTAGTCTTGGACTAGCTTCTTTACCCATGCTCGTCCAGAAAAACGTGGAAACCTTTGCCCATTTTTCACCGCACCCAGGCGCCTGTCGACGCGCCTGAACGTCCTGTGCTCCGCCCGCGAAATCGGCGCGAAATCCCGTTTTGTTCATTTGGGCTTACTATAGTTCGGACTCAATGTCACGGTTCTGAATCTAATCTTACAATGTGCGATGTAAGACCGATAAATCGCCAAAGAGTTCAAATCCGACAAATCGTTTTGGAAAACTGATTTTTATAAGGAAGTGCTAAACATGGACTACTTTGCTAGATACAGAGTCGCCACCTAAATATTTTGTTTTGGGGGAAATTTAGGAAACCCTGACTCATGCCTAAGGCCACATGTCTGTCATCACCAAAGTTACCTCGGCTCGAGAACTTGGGTACGAGAGGGGAAGGTCATGCAATGAGCACCCCCGCTTGCCTAATCAAAGATCGACCTTTACTAACATGATATCTTGTTTTTGAAAACACGTGTTCTTATTCCGGTTATTAAACCTAGAATTACTGTGTGATGCGCACAGGATACAAGTATAGACTAGATCGCCTAATTTGGAACAAAACATTGCATCTTCGTTTGTGAAAATGATTTGAAGTTTGCTACTCGCAAGTAGGCTAAAACGAGGATTTTGATGAATTGTTCCAACTCAAGTAATCCAACCTTCACCCACAGGCATTCAGGCAGTTATATCAACTAAGCAGTTAGCCTTATGGCAAGCATGCTATCATGGCAATCAATAACACACATGCAGTATGCTAAAGCGTAAAAGCTTACCTAGTACTCCGAGCCAAAACAATAGCTAGTTAGTAATCAATGCATGATCCTAACTATGTTAAGATGGCTAATGCAACACATGAAAAATGCAACTCGAAATAGGCTCGGCTATTCTAAGATGGCATATGAGATGCAACTTGATAAACATGTATTCAAATAGGAATTGAAATGCAATGCGGTTAGTGTGATGCGCCGAGCCCGGTGCATGCAATACAGATGAATGATGCAAACATGCATAGCATAAGGATGCTAATTGAAACATGCCCTAAAACTAACCACTGAAAGCATGTAAGTAAAAAGGAGAAAGAAATGGGGGTTGGAAGACATACATCGCACACACGCACGCTTATTACAACAATTCGCCCTCTCGACGGAGGGTCCGAATAAAAGCTACACTAAGCTACACAACTAATCTAATAATCTAATTAGACTAATTATTACAAACAAATTGAATAATAAGCAATCTACTTACTAATTATTACAACATTTAACTAATCAACAAATTAATTAATTAATTAATTACAAATTCGATGCTAACTAACAAGTAAGCATAAAAACTAAGCTGCTCCAGCTTTGTTCGAAGAAGAAGAGGATGCATGTTCGGTTGCCGCCCCGAAAAGCTCTCCGGTTGCTCTCTTGAGGCTCTGTTTGCAGGGTGTCCTTGAGAACTAGCTGCTGGATCTCACCAAAATAGTGCTGAGGAGTGCACCAATGGCCTGCCGGCCATGAAGAGCTACTGCCGACCCCCCTGCCAACCAAGAGTGTACACTGCCGGCCACAAATGAAGAGCTGCCGGCCATCTGTGTAGCACTACCGGCCACTGGTGTGCTATGACACCAAGCTGCAACAGAGCACAAAATAGAGAAAATGGAGGGTCTCCCAAGGATATGTACGCACTATGTCACTCCATATCACCTCAAAACATCAAGAGAGAGGCATAATTGGGTCCAAGACCATCAATCACGCATCTCGATGCATGATGGCCAAAGATCCAACTTGTGCAAATTCAATAAATGCATGACAAATAAGACACTAAGACTATTTCCTTATCATGGGAAGTCAAAGGAAATGGAGACCAAAGGAAGATTGGCTCATTTCATCACTTCAAGTATGAAATGAGCTAATCCACCTTGTGTTCAATGTAACGCCCGATTGAACATAATGCAATGCAACATAAGCATGCAAATATGCAATGCAATGTAACAACATGCTAACACAATGCAATGCAACAACATGCAAACAACATGCTATATGGACTTAAACCGAATATGGACAGACCTCAATCATGCCCAAAACAGTGGCCAGAACACCAAAACAAAGGCACTAAAAGACAAGGCATGCATGCGCAATGCATTAGCCAATCAACTAGGCCTGAGAGCACAACTCTCAAGAGTGCTCAAGGAGTGATAAACATGGAAGTGTGACAACACTACATGCACTAAAATAAGGTATGAAATGATGCCAAATCATTCAAACAACATAAGCATAGCATGCAAAGGTCCTTAAAGCATGAAGCTAGTAAAGAGGACTACAAAGGGGACATGCAATATATGGCACCAGTGCATGAACCAAACATGGACAGAGCTGAAATAGGTCAAAACAATGACCGAAACATGCTAAGATGAAGGCTCAAAGACCTAGGCATGCAAGCATACAAGCTAAGCCATAAACAAGGCAACAACGCACAATACTCAAAGGCATTTAAAACATGAAAGAAGTGGGAATATAGTCATGCTATAAACTCTAAAATGAAGTATTAAATGATGCCAAATCATCTAAATAGCTCAAAGATAGCATGCATGAGTAATCAAAACACAAAACTAGCAAAGCCAATTGCACTACAACTATACAAAGCATGAAGCATATGGCAAAGGCAACCCAAAACAGTCCTAAAACATGTTAAAGTAATACTAAAACATGTATGGAAGGAAGCCAAAACAAGCTAACATGAAGGGCATAAGGCACAATGCATACAAGGCAAATATGGTGGGTTACACTACACCTATTAGGACCAAGCATGGGATGACTTAAGCAACAAAAATTAGAGTTATATCATGGCATATTAACCCCAAAACACACTGAAATGATAGCTCGCAAGCTTAGGCATGAAGGCATACGCAATGACCCATGTTAAGGTATAAAACACAAACTATCCAAAGCATGGAATAGGTGATAAATGCAAGTGTGTGACCATGAAACATGGACTGAAATCACATTTCACATGATGCCAAATCATGAGAATACTTCAAGTAATACATGCTAATGAACTCAATGCACAAAGCCTACAAGCTAGAATGAACTATAGCTATACAAGACAAGTCATGCATGACCAAAACAACACAAATCAGAGCTAGAGCATGCTAAAACATGGACAAAATCTTTTTGAAGTTAAGCTTAAAGCATGCTAGAATGACATGTTAAAGCATGAGACATACTAGGCTAATTCATGGAATTACACTACAAGTGTATGAAGCATGCAAGGGGCCATCAAACCCACCCAAAACAGAGTCATGATATGCTAAAAAAACACCAAAAACCTACTGAAATAGAGACAAAACAAGCTAGAATGACATGTTACTTCATGAAGCATACAAGACTAGTTTGTGTGATTTACACTACAAGTGTATTATGCATGCAAGAACCAACCAAAACAACAAAAAATAGTGGTATGCCACAGCAAAATAACCACAAATACATGCTAAGATATGGCCAACATAAGCTTAACAAACATGCTCACACATGAGGCATTCAAAGCAAGTAAACACAACACAAGGAGAGGGGATGACCCTCTCCTATTTAAGACCCCAAAACCACCTTTCCACCACTGAAAATCCTCTGGGTTTCAGTGGTAGAAAGGTCATGCAAAGGTTACAACAAGAGCCTAAAGGGGATGGCTCAAAACAAGGCCCAACAAGGCCTAAGAGGAGGTAGATCACCCCCAACGAAAAATTGACCTTAAACAAACTTTTTAAGCATGCAAAAACAAACTTTTTCAGTTAAGAGTTAAGCCTAAAACAGTATGCAAGAAGGGCTAAAAGCTTAAGCAAAAATGAGGGATTTAAGGGTTAGAAACCCACCCTTGAAGGCCTCATTTACAACTGCAACTCCAACAAGTTTTTCAAGCTCAAACTAACCCAAGAACACCAAAACCAGCTCCTAAGCACCTCAGTAGCCAAAGGACGGTGTTTGAGTGCGTGTTTGTATGTAAAAGTGAGACAAAATGACACTTTTAAGGCACAAAACAAGAACAAGAGAGAGGTATAGATACAAAACTATATGTATCACTCAAACCTCAAATTTCTCAACCTCTGAAATGAAGGAGTAGCCTCTCCTTATATAAAAGAGAGCAATGCAAAGCTTGTTAAACAAGCTTGAAAAGGGCACTCATCCCTCCATACACGTATATGGAGGAGGGATGAGTGAAAACCAGCTGGCTCAAAAGATTTGGAGTAAAATTTGCTGAGACAAGGTGCTCTACTGGCCATCAGTTGTGGCCGGCAGTGCCTCATTGATGGCCAGCAAGCTTCATCAATAACAGGCATGGAAAAATTCATGGCCGGCAGTGCCAAAAACTGGCCGGCAGTGCACTATGAGAATCATGCTGAAAGGACCAACACATGGTCCAAAAATGGGGCAGAAAGGATACAGGGTTTGGAAAGCTCAAACCTGTGACGTTCCGCCGCGGAAGTCGAGTACTCGACGAGCAATCGAACTTGTGGCTGGATGTACCTGCAAGCACAACCAAGTCTTGAGGACGGTAAAAAATGGGGTGTCTACAGCGTCGATGCGGCGCTTCTTGCTCACTTTTCGAAACACGCGGAGGCAAGCGCAACGCGTTACTTGAGGGTAACAACCTAGCATTTAAATGATTCAAAGTAGGATTCATTTTCATAAAGGATCCGAACGGCTTTTTTTATGTATTGGCTGTCGGTTCCCTAATACACAACCCTCCTCCTTAACCCGGTCTTTGTATTAATGTATATGCACCTATAATGGTCCTCTTAGAGTTATTGTTTGGTATACTTGTAAATATTTAAAAATAAAAAATAGCGAAAATTCAAGACTAAAAACAAGAAAAAAGTTAGAGAAAGTTTTTTGGAATAACGTTGTTGATGACGTAATTTTAAACAAATAACCTGCTATAATACATTTTGAGTCGTGTTACGAATGCCACTTTCCTAAAAATAGTATTTACCGAGTTACCAGCAAATATCTTTAAGAAATAATGAATCAAAGAAACTAGGGTATGATATTATGTTTTTTTTTTTTCAAACAACAGAATATCAAATAACAAAATACTCTTGATTGAAAATTCGAAATCAAGAGAGAGTGGGAGAGAGAGAATTTCATAACTTGTCTTTGAAATCTAGATGTTATTAGATTGAATGTTAAAAAATGACCTGATCACAAGCCTATTTATAGACCTAGATGCACCTAATCAGAAAGATCATGATCTTCGATCGCACTTGATCAAATCTGATTGTTGGATCAAGCTTTGATGGTCTAGATCTTGTCTAAACTTGAATGGGTGTACGATAGTGTGCGTAGACGATCAATGGCCATGATCACACCAATCATGATTGACATACAACCATTTTATAGGTTGCATCATCTCATCACGCAGTGCTGACAGTGGTCCACATTAGTGCCACCACAAGCAGGCCTAGACCATGTCACATCATCGTCACACAACTAGTCTAAACCTACCACGTCACTGTTGATTGTGTTCCACATTAGTGCCATCGCAAGTTGACTTAGACCATGTCACATCATCGTCACACATCCACTCTAAACCTGCCACTCACTACCACCAAGCTTTCTGGAGCAAATAGAAAAGCACTTCCATGACCGTGCTAAGCACTTCCACTCACTACCATGTGATTTTAAAGTGTGTTTAAAATACAAATTATCTCTATGATTTTGGAAATTATAAATATTTTCTCGTTAAAATTTTTTATTTAACAGAAAAAATAAAATTCTTAATTACTCTTCTATATAGTAATAAAATGATCTAAATTATTGACTGAAATATATTTATGATAACATTAAAAGTGTTAATTGACTTCATTATTTATTAATAAAGGGATAATTTGTTATGCGATTTAAAACTTAAAGGGACATGATGTAACTTTCAGAACCACAAAGAGCAATCTGTATGTTAAGCAAACTTTAGGGGGTGTAATTGTAATTTACCAAGAAGATTTTTTTTTTTTGTGTCGTAAATTACAAATAATAGATATACTTATTGAAGTTTGCTTAAAATATGATTTGTCTCATGTGATTATGAAAATTACATCCTGCCCTTTTAAAATTTTAATTTTATAACAAATGAGCAATTTTATTAATAAATTATTAAGCCAATTAATAATTTTTAATGATGTCATAAATTTATTTTAATTATTATTTGAGGTAATTTTATCATTGTATATGAGAGTAGTTAGGAATTTTATTTATTTAATTAATTCTGTTAATAAAAAATTCAGATAAGAGAGTATTTGTAATTTTTTAAATCACATGAGGCAATCCGTATTTTAAAAAATATTTTTGTAATTTACTTTACTTTTTTTTTCTCTCTCTCTAAAGAAGAATTGTCAAGTCAAGTTCTATTTTTATAGCCCGCTACAAGTTATTTATGATTGTCTTATTATATGATTATGACATAAAATTGCGTTGTTTTCACTCAAAAGAAGTGGATGAGATTTTGACATTTTTGCGTAAAACCAAAAAATTGAATGAAAAAATATCAACCAATGATTGTCAAATTTTGTTTTAAATGTTTTCACTGCCTTAAATTATATCTGAATTAGATATTTTATGCCGCACGAGATTTCCTTATATAATTTTTGGAGATTTTTGCATTTTTCGATTCGAAATGCATTGAGGACAGGAAGACGGAGGTTTTTGGTATAGTAGATCCATGACCTGGTAGATGTGAAGCATGTGAACTATTTATTTGATTGAACTTTTTATTTTTATTTTTATTTTTAATATTAATATTCAATTGAATTATAAAAAAAAAGAAGCAAATAATTATATCATACCTTATTTAGACACGCATATAACTGTTGTGAAGGGTTGGATAATACAGCAAAAATAGGAAGAGATTGAAGTTGGAAAGCAATGCATAAGCCTAATTTTTGCAAATATCAAAGATTAATACCTAAATATCAATGAGATAACTTACCAAATTAGTGAAGAATATTCCTGTTTATACGCGGGAAAAAAGAATTGGCTTCATATAATTTCTAGTGAAACTAGAGTACTAGCTAGTAATATTAAAAAAAAAAACAAAAAACAAAAAACAAAAAAAGCTAGTAATATTAAATACATTCTATACTATTACCATTTCTCGATTGAATAATCAATATTTTTCATGCTTTATATATATAGCACAACATATCCATATTTATCTCAAATTCTATTCTTTTGAGGTCGAAAGGATAATAATAATTGAAAAATCATATTATCCCTACATATCGGTCTATCATCCACCTTATTTATTTGTGTAAGTGTCATTTATTTATCCACCTATCTGTCTATATATTACCTATTTGTTCACCTAATCTCCTTATCTATTCATATCATTACCATTGTCTATCGTCATTGGCCTACTTTCGATGACTTTTCCGGTGAACTTTTCGGCAATTTTTTCAGTGATGACAAATTTTTCGGTGACAGTGGTGGCGGTTCAACGGTGGTCTAGCAAAAGTGGGGTAAAATTAAAAAAAAAAAATAAATTCAAAACAATAATTTGTTTTTCTCACTAATAATTTCATTAAACATGTCACTGTAACAAAAAAGATTAAACCATAGACCAAATAACATATGACACATTTGTGTGGATTTTTCACCATCTCTTTATTTATTTTAGCAATACTAGAGATCCAAAAAAAAAAATATATATATCAAATATTCTATAAAATACTCACATGGGTGTGGGACTTACATAACACTGTTGGAAATGGTTTGGAAAATCTGGGTAAAAAATAGATTTTTTCCTAACTTTGGTCTAATATTTAGGTGGGACCCGTGCGTCGATTTTCGCGGGTCTAAGTGGTAACGCGTTCTATGCCGCGTTGTGATTCACGTGGTATATTTGGTTACTCAAAACCATTACCGAGTGAATGGAAAACTGAAGCCAAAGTATGCTCCATGGAAATGGAGTTTTGGTGGAAATTCCTTAAGGTTAGAAAAGTGGCTTGTCCTACATTGATTTGGTGGGAAGTTTTGAGTGGGTTTATAAGGTATGAGATTGGAACTTGAGGTGTGCCCCAACGGGTTATGGGCAAAATGGGCTAAACCCATTGGACTTAAAAATCACCACACGCGCGCCGTCGTCCATCCGGTTGGGCGGGCTGGGCGCGGGTGCGTGGTTAGGCTTGTTCGGCCCAATACTAATCTTTTTGGGCCAAAAACATTTGACTTTAAATTTTATTTTTTGAAATAAAATTTATCCAAAAATTCATTCTGAATTTCTGTCCAAATTTAAATTTTAAATTCAAATTGTTGCACCTCTTCACAGACAGATCCGAGTCTGTCCATACCGAATTTGTTCTGTTCAAATTCAAATCAAAACAGGTTTTTGAAATTGGTTGAAATTCAAACCAAACAGTGCCTATCTATTTAATTTAAATTGAACATGTATTGTACCTGTTTAATTCAAAATTAGCAGCTACCAAGCCACCACTTCATCTCTATAAATAGACTAGTCCCTCATTTGGATTTTACTCCAATTTTTGTCCCTCTTTTGTTGCAATTTATCTCTGCATTTTGCTGTATTTATTCCATTATTTTTCTGTGAGAAAGAGTGTATACACTAAGTGTGTTCGTTGAACAAATAAATTGTAGTGCTGCATTTATTTGTTGTTGATCATTTCATCCTTGGAGATAGACGTTCATATTCTGAAAGCACCGAGGAGAGGACGAATCTGTCTTAAGGACATAGTGTCAAACACTGGACTTGATCAGATTATTATTCGAAGAAATTAATCAAGTAAGTTGTTTAATTTATTATTCTGTTTTATTTGTTTATTTAAATCAGATTTTAATTTTGTTTTTGTAACAAAATAAAATATGTTTTTAGTTATTTAATTTTATTTCTAATTTGATTTTTGTAATCAAACATTTTCTCTCATATCATTTATTTCTTTTATATTCTGTTTGTCGTTTAGTACCTAAACAGAATTAATTAATTTAATTACAATGAAGATTGTCCAACAATCTTAAGACAGACCATTTTTGGTGTTTTTATTGTATTTAATTTTCTATGTTTTCAAAGTAATATTCTGGTTGGAAAATACAAATAGTATTTATAAACTATTTGACAAATAGTAGTAATATACTGTTTATTTTCTTTGATAACTAGTAGTAATATACTGGTGTCATTAACAATTGCAGAATATTATTTGGTGTTACAGAAAATTATTGTGGTATTTTATTTTCTAGTTTCAGTAACAAGGAAAATAAAATTATTTTGTATTATAATTTATTTTCTGGTTTTAGTAACTAGAAAATTAATTTTGGTTCTCAGAAAGAATTTTTGAATTTTCTTTAATTAAAATTCTTGTCTCTTTTATTTTTTACAAAATTAAATTCTGTATTTATGGTGTAATTTTTTGTATAGTTATGTAACTTTGTGTCTCGGTCACAATCTGTTAATTTTGTACGTGACTTACGGTTTCGTTTTGAAGGCCGCTTAATTTATTGAACCCTTTGTGAAAGGGTGTTAGTTCTTTTGTCTTTATCATAGTTCATCGTCAGTATACATGGAAGAATTTGATTCTAGAGTAAAATATTAGTTTTACAAACTAATTTCATTTTTATTACGTAAAACCTTTGTGGCAAGTTTATTTTCTTTATTTTTCTGAATCATTTTTTAATTTCTGTGTGTGGATCTATAATTGTGAATAGTTTTTGCACATGAATCGGGAAAATATATATATATATATATATTCACAAGAACATTTTAATGTATATATAATTAGTTTATTTATGTACAAATCAAACTGATTAAATGAAGGTATGTTTTGTCATTTTTGGAGTTTAAAGTTTAAAACGCGTTGGATTTTATTTATGAGTTGAGAATCTTTTTATCTCATGATGCAAGTTATGGGATCATGCATGATTAATGTATTTTGTTAATTCATTATTTTTAGTTGATGCGTTTGATATGCATATATTGATATCAACTCAAGTTATTTCTTAAAAATAATTTCATGTGATTTGGAATGATAAATTAATATGTTGACTTTGTACATTAGCAGATTAATTTGAGTATTTCTAATCAATTTTGAATGGGTGTTTAAACACCAGAGAAATTTAAACATGAAGATGTATGTATTTATATCGTTCCATTTAATTGGAAGTAAATTTAAGAAATCTTTTATGTTGATTGTTAGTTTGTTTTGAATTTGTGACATGAGATGTTGTTAATTATTATTTCACTTGCGTAGTAGAATTTGTTAAACCATAAACCATTATATTAATATGGGAGTGTATCTCTTACATTGGATAAGATAATGTAATTTTCTTTTGTCACAAATATTTGATTGTATCTCTTACAATCAAATGAGTTTTTTGAATTGTTTGATTCTTAGGCAAAATTTTTATGAGGATATGATTTTGTCAAAACATTAATTCTGATTTGTGTAGTCATAATTATTTTGGATTTTTCATTTGAAATTTATGAATCATGATTTGAAATTTATGAATCAAGCACATCATAGACAACAAGTGATGGATGTTATATTTTGATTTATATTAGAAGTGATAGGGGTGGTGAATATGATGCACCATTAAATGAATTTTGTGCACAACATGGCATTATGCACCAAACTACGGCACCCTATTCTCTATAGCAAAATAGAATTGCTGAAAGGAAGAATAGAACCCTAAAAGAAATGATGAATGCCATGTTACTAAGTTCAGGCTTACCACAGAACTTGTGGGGGGAAGCAATATTGTCTGCTAATTATGTTCTTACCAGAATACCCCACAAGAAAACCAACAGCACTCCTTATGAATTGTGGAAAGGTCGACTACCTTCCTACAAATACTTAAAAGTGTGGGGGTGTTTGGCAAAAGTTGAAGTTCCTGCTCCTAAAAAGACTAAGATTGGACAAAAAACAGTAGATTGTGTGTTTATTGGTTATGCTCAGAATAGTAGTACATATCGGTTTCTGACTTATAAATTAGAAATACCTGATATAAATGTGAACACTATTATAGAGTCAAAGAATGCTGTGTTTTTTGAACATGTCTTTCCTTACAAGAAAGGACAGGAATTAAGTTCACAGAAAAGAACTTATGATTGTACACAAAGTCAAGAGACTAATGACAATCAAACACAAGAGGCTAGTAATGGTTTCGACCAACAGGATTTAACTGATGATGAACCAAGATGAAGTAAGAGAGCGAGAACATCAAAATTCTTTGGTCCAGATTTCCTAACATACCTGTTAGAAAATGAACCTCAAAGCTTTAAGGCAGCAATGACAGGTCCTGAAGCTCCTTTGTGGAAAGAGGCTATTAATAATGAAATTGAGTCCATTATGCAAAATCATACTTGGGAATTGGCGGATCTTCCACCAGGTTCTAAAGCTCTTGGATATAAATGGATATTCAAGAGAAAAATGAAAGCAGATGGTTCAATTGGCAAGTATAAAGCAAGACTTGTAGTTAAAGGTTACAAACAAAAGGAAGGTCTGGATTATTTTGACACATATTCTCTTGTGACAAGAATAACATCCATTCACATGCTTATTGCTATAGCAGTGTTGTTTAATTTAGCAATACATCAAATGGATGTTAAGACAGCTTTCTTAAACGGTGATCTAAATGAAGAGATCTATATGTAGCAACCCGAAGGGTTTGTAATGCCAGGGCAAGAAAAGAAAGTTTGTTGGCTTGTAAAAACCCTTTATGGATTAAAACAAGCACCTAAGCAATGGCATGAAAAATTTGATCATGCAATGCTTACTAATGGGTTTAAGATAAACGAATATGACAAATACGTCTATGTTAAAAACACTGATCAAAGATATGTCATAGTTTGTTTTTATGTGGATGACATGCTTATCATTGGAAGCAGTCAAAATATGATCAAATCAATTAAGCAAATGCTTAACAAAAGATTTGATATGAAAGATATGAGGGTCGCAGATGTTATATTAGGAATGAAAATTACTAAAACATCTGACGGATATGCATTATCTCAATCACATTATATTGAGAAAATTCTTGGTAAATTTATCAAGGATGATATGAATTTAGCTAGAATACCTGTAGACGTCAATCTTTGTTTATCAAAAAATAAAGGTGATGCAGTGTCTCAGTTAAAATACTCCCAAATCATTGGAAACCTAATGTACCTAATGAATTGTACTTGTCCTGATATAGCTTATGCTATCAGTAAATTGAGTAGGTACACTAGTAACCCCGGAGAAGACCATTGGAAGGCGATCATTCGGGTTCTTAGATATCTAAGATTCACCTGTGATTATGGTTTGAACTTTACTCGATATCCAGCAGTACTTGAAGGTTATTGTGATGCAAATTGGATATCGGATACTAAAGATTCAAAATCCACAAGTGGATATGTCTTTACTCTGGGAGGCGCTGCTGTTTCTTGGAAATCCACGAAACAAACATGCATTGCGCGATCCACAATGGAATCCGAGTTCATTGCTTTAGACAAAGCAGGAGAAGAAGCAAAATGGCTTCGTCACTTCTTAGAGGACATTCCAATGTGGCCAAAACCTGTGCCAGCTATTTACATTCATTGTGATAGTCAATATGTAATAGGCAGGGTACAGAATCATATGTATAACGGTAAGTCATGACATATTCGTCGTCGACATAATACCGTAAGGCAATTGTTGTCAAATGGAATAATCTCAATAGATTATATAAAATCTAAAGAGAATATTGCGGATCCGTTAACAAAAGGTTTGACAAAAGAGCTAGTGTATAGTTCATCGAAGGGGATGAGATTAAAGCCTATTACATAAGAGTCATCATAATGGTAACCCTACTTATATGACTGGAGATCTCAAGAACTAAGTTCAAAGGGACAACTAAGTTATGTGCGGCTCACCAGAAATCACTAAGGGATTAAAATTCCTTACCCATTCCTATGGTGAGAGTGATATCTGCAACATGTGTTGTCTGCAGGGGTATAAGGATAAGCTTTGTTTTTAATGATTACTTATATCTTGATTTAGGTATTAAAACCACAACAAGTATAATGAGATACTTACAATAAGAATCACCTATATGAGTGTCGAACTGGGGCCGGTTCTATGAGAATGAAAGAGGCTAAATTCTCTAGAAACACTTATGAAAACCAGGAGCGTTCAAGGCCAAAATGAACACAACAGTGAGAACCACGATGTGTTAGAAGATATTTTGTGTGAAATCTATTGTCTTGGCTTACACAAACGGCTGAACAATTTAAGGCATCGCGTCCATTGGTTAGCTAGTAAGTCTGATATGTTATCACTAGGGAAGGTTCAAGGCCGAAAGCTACCTATCCTAATGCAAGATATTGTCGATTTATACTTTTTCGATAAAGTCTGCATATTGTTACATTTCCGTTGTCATCAAATTCTATTCATGTAGGGGATTGTTGGAAATGGTTTGGAAAATCTAGGTAAAAAACAGATTTTTTCCTAACTTTGGTCTAATATTTAGGTGGGACCCGTACGTCGATTTTCGCGGCTCTAAGTTGTAACGCGTTCTATGCCGCGTTGTAATTCACGTGGTATATTTGGTGGCTCAAAACCATTACCGAGTGAATGGGAAATTGAAGCCAAAATATGCTCCATAGAAATGGAGTTTTGGTGGAAATTCCTTAAGGTTGGAAAAGTGGCTTGTCCCACATTGATTTGATGGGAAGTTTTGGGTGGGTTTATAAGGCATGGGATTGGAACTTGGGGTGTGTGTAGACGTCCCCGAACGCCCCGGGAGGGTTGAGTCCCCCGTTCCGTTTATTTTGGGCTCACTACAGTTCAGGACTCTAATTGTCACGGTTCTTAATCTGAACCAAAGAGTCTAAATCCGGTAAATCGTTTTGAGAAAACAGATCTTTGAAAGAAGTGCCAAACATGGACTGCTTTGCCAGATACAGAATCGCCACCTAAATATTTTATTTTTGGGAAATTTAGGAAACCCTGACTCGTTGCCTAAGGCCACGTGTCCGTCATCACCAAAGTTGCCTCGGCTCGGGAACTTGGGTACGATTGGGGAAGGTCACTTCGTGAGCACCCCCGCTCGCTCGATCAAAGATCGGCCTCTACTAAACATGATATCGAGTTTTGAAAACCTTATGCATTCTTATTCCGGTTATTAGCCTAGATTTACTATGTGATGCGCACAGCATACAAGTATAGACCGGGTCGCCTGAATTGGAACAAAACATTTCATGTTTGTTTTTGAAAGATGGTTTGCTACTCGCAAGTAGGCTTAAAATGCAGATTTTGCCACCCTCGGGTGGGCTTAGAAAAGATGGTTTTGCCACTATCTAGTGGGCTTAAAACTCACGGTCGATGCATTGTTCCAATCCAAATAACCCAACCTTCACCCACAGGCATTCAGACAGTTATATCACATAAGCAAATAGCCTCATGGTAAGCATGCTATCATGGCAGTCACTCACACTCTTGCAAGGATGCTAAAGCATAAAAACTTACCGAGTACTCCCAGCCAAAACAGAAGCTAATTAGAAATCCATGCATGATCCTAACTATACAGAAATGCCTAATGCAACACATGCAATAATGCAACTATAGCAGGCTCGGCTATTCTAAACATGGCATATGGAATGCTACAGCTATCAAGTATTCAAGTTGGAATTGAAATACAAATGCAGTTAGTATGATGCGCCGAGCCCGGTGCATGCAAAACAGATGAATGAATGTAAATATGCTATCATATTGTATGCTAATTGAAACATGCCCTAATTTAACCACCATAAGCTGGTAAATAAAAGGGAGAAAGACGTGGGGTTGGGAGACATACATCACACACACGCACACTTATTACAGTTGTGCCCTCGCTCGGAGGGTCCGAATAAATAATACAGTCCCAAATGAATAGTTACAGTCCGAATAAATACAAAATCCTAATTAATTAACAAATTAAACTAGGAAAGTTGTAAACTAGCATGCAAGCTAGGGACTGCCTCGACTCTATTCCGGATGATGGATGATGCATGTTTGAGCTGCTTTGCGTGGAAATCCACTGCGATGCCCCAATTAGCCTCTGTTTGTAATTGTTCTTGGAAAGCACGCCAAGCTCCGGAAGGCTGCTGGTTTTTGATTGGCTGTAACAGAGAGCATGAAAGGGGCATGACAATGTATTTTCACATATGTATGCATGACTACTCTTCAGGGAGTGTAGTCTTCGATCCTCGTGCCACCAATCACGCATCTCAATGCATGATGGCCGAGGAGTCGAATTGCACGACTCAATATGGAATGAATGCACAGATAAACACAACAAGACCGAGACTCCATCATGGATAATCCGAAGTGTCGGCGACTGGGGAATTGAGACACGTTCCGTCACTCGGAGTACGAAACGTACCTCGTTTCCCGTGCTCGGGCTAACTCCTATCCCAAACACAATGCAATATGCATGACATGCATGAATGCAACTAAGATACAACCTAACATGCACAATGCTATGAAATGGCATACACAATGCACGAGGTAACATGGCATACACAATGCGCTAACATACAACCTAGCATACACAATGCTATGAAATGGCATACACGATGCACGAGGTAACATGGCATACACAATTCGCTAACATACAACCTAGCATACACAATGCTATGAAATGAAATGGCATACACAATGCATAATGGACTTATACCAACACAAGTGGACCTCAGCCACACTCACATAGGAGGCCATAAGATGGAAATGAGACACTCGAGATGCGTGCACACATGCACGCAAACCGAGGACCGAACCTAAGGCACGAATGCCACTCTACCAAAGCATGACAAGGCATGGAATATGGCATACAAACATGCAAATTTCAGTGCTAAAATATGATGCTAAACAGCCCCGAAACATGGCAACATGGATTACATGGCACGTATATGAAGCACATGGAATCTCACTAAACCAGCAAAAATCAGTGAACTAAACATGCCAAAATACCCCCAAATAAATATGGAAAGGCAGCCAACACACGCAAAAATGAGGGGTTCCTTTAGAGGGCATACAAAGGGATTATTAAGCACATGCAAGATAGACATGAAGCATGACCAAAAAAACTCTGGAAATCAAATATGGTAGTCCCAAAACTCACCAAATTGACCCTGAAATGTGACTTCAAAGCATGCAAGATAGGGTCTCTTTGAAAGGCCAAAATGACCATCAAACAAGTCAAGGTGAGAAGGGGTCACCCCCTCTGATTTGGAAGTTCAAAATAGCATCAAAGCCACTGGAAATCTACTGGATTCCAGTGGCTAGAGGGCCAAACAAAGCATGCAACAATAGCTTAGGTATAAGGCTCAAAACAAGAAACAATCAAGCATTCAAGGAAGCATGTGACCTCAAATAAGAAAATGCCCTTAACCAATCATGAAGATGATGTCAAAACAAGCCTCTTTCCAGTTTATAACAAGTCTCAAAAATGAACACAAGTAGGGCTAACCTATCATGCAAAAATGGCCCTAAAAGAGAGAATAGAGGTAAGGGGCAGAATCTGGCCCCAAATGGCCAAGATCCCTTCAACAAAGTTGAAGAGACGCTCAAAACATGGCACTTTACAGTTTACATTAAGCCACGAAAATGAACACAAGTGAGGCTAAACTCTCATGCAAGAAAAAGGACTAAAAGAGGGATAAAGAAGCAAGTGATAGCTGCTGGCCTCAAACAGAGGAGAACCCTTCAACAATTTTGAAGAGGGGCTCAAAACAAGATATTTTACAGTTTATGACCAAGTCCAAAACAGCTCAAAAATAAGCCTAAAATACTATGCAAAAAAAAGGCTTAAAAGAGAGATAAAGAGACAAGTGATAGTAGGAGACCTCAAACAGCAAGAGATCCTTGATCAAACATGAAAAGGAGATCAAAATATGACTATTTACAGTTTGGGTCGGAGCCCAAAAATGCAAGCAACAAAGGCTAAGAAAGCATACAAAAATAAGCTTAAAAGAAGGATAAAGAGGTTTACCCTTGTAGCACAAAGCTCCAACAGCTTTTGGTTGAAGGAATGGTGCTCCTAACCTCTGGAAATGACCTCCAAGTTGCTGGAATGGAGTGTGGGGGTGTGGTGCTATGGATTGGTGCAAGAACCTTAGGGTTTTGAGGCTTGGAGTGGAGAGGGAGGGAGAGTTAATGCAAGAGGCTCAAAGCAATTTTTGTAACCTCCAGAAATGAAGGGGAGGGTCTGGTTTTATAGAGGGAGGAGTGGAGGAAAAGGGGGGAAAAATTGAATTCAAATTTTCCCCCCAAAAGTCCCCCCCTCGGATACAGAATCTGGGGGGGAAAAGAGGGTGCAGCTGTAAGGAACAAGGTGTGGGGAGCATGGCCGGCCAGGTTCAGACAGTCCAGGTGGCCGGCCGGCCAGGTTCAAAAGGGTCAATCAGAGAAAGCTGGCCGGCCACCCATATTGGTGGCCTCCCATGTGTGCACAACGTAACCATGTGGTCAAAACCCAGAAAAAGTAAACCAGGAGAGAGAAAATCCAACTTTTCAGAGGGGTTCAAAAGGGTCAGGAACAATTGCTGGCCGGCCATAGCATATTGGTGGCCTCCCAGGTGTGTACAACACAAATATGTGGTTGAGGGCCAAAGAAAGTGGCCCGGGAATGGTCAACACTAGCTTTCTAGCGAGGAAAACGGGCGACGGAGGGCGATGAAGGAATAAAGCTGGTCTTCAGAACAATTGCTGGCCTCCCACCCTTCTACAAGCTTCATACCAATGAAAATAAGGTCTCTGCCAAAAATGGACCCAAACCGATGTAAAACGAAGGTTCGGGGGCCAAAACGCGTGGCCCGGGGCCCCGAAAACTGACTGTTAAGCACCGGAGGTGGCGTTTGACCACGAAGTTGGTCTCTCGAGCCACAGTGTCCCTTAAAAGGGAGGAAATAAGATGTATGCCAAAAACCAGAGCAAACGGAGGTGGTTAAGCGGTCCCGAACCTAGGCACACGGCTGACGGCTCCGAAAACCAGGAACCGGGCTCCAAACGGGAAAAATGGCCTACGACCACGAAGCGTAGCCTACGGCCACCGAGAGATGATCTACGAGACCTCTCCCTCCCTTGGGGAAGGGAAAATGTAAAAAACGGAGCCTGGTTCGCAAACCGAGGCAAGGCACAGAAAAGCCCGGAAGTTCGGAGGCAAGGCTCGCAGCCGAGACTCTGAAACCTCTGAACGAGCACGATATGCAACATCACCGAGCGCTCAATTGGTGACGTTTGAGTCTTAAGGTCGGTCAAAAATGGGGTGTCTATAGTTGCCCCTCTTTGACAGAACTCGGAAGTCATAAGTGACGGGAGTGAATGTCAAAGTCCAGAGACGACCCATTTTTGACAAGGCCGAAGACTTAGACAAACAGACAAGATAAACCAAAATGTGCTTGCAGGCAAAGAGGCAAAATGCAAAGCGATATGCACAAAGCCGGATGTAACTCAATGGTCATGCAAATGCAGCAAGCTGTAATGAAGCAAGTATTCACAAATAGATGCAACAGTTTTAAGCAAGGATGCAAAGCAACAATTACATTTCATGCAGTTAAGAATGCGGAGAATTGTTCAACTCTGGCGACGTCTCACACGGAGAAGACACGATACCTGCGCGGTTCGTCTGGTCGCACCAGCCTCAAATGAGTCGTACATACAATATCGTGCCTGAAAAATGAAGAAACTTAACAAGCACAATATATTTATCAACATATGTTCAACGTGATATCGAATGCAGACAAACGTGGTGTCGATAGGCGGGTGCATCGCAATGCGAGAAGAAACGCGTGTGACAATGCGAGTTTAAGCACGGGGGTAAGGTAATACCAAGGAAACGTGCATAACAATGCAAGTATATGCATGAGAATGCAAGTGATGTGCATAACAATGTAGAACAAGTGTAAACTAGGATGCACGTTTGTCACAAAACAACGAGCGAAGAAATGCGCGTTTCGGCGAGGGCGACTCGATCGCAACCTCCGGTTCACCTCCCCCGAAAGGGTC
>JAPPVO010005099.1:0-40702 GCA_030407325.1 Camellia japonica | reverse complement strand
CACAACAATAGATACATGGCGAGCAAAAAGTTAAACTTTTCATTGATTGTGAAAGCGGGATTACAAAAGTGGGGCCGATCCGGTTACACAAAAAAAAGAAAGAAAAGAAGATCAATCTAAATCTACATGAGCAGCTTGTTCAACCAGTCCCACCTCGGCCTCATTTTCCAGAGCATCCACCACGCGACAACCTCTTGCTCGGTTTCTCCATCTTTGGCCCCTCCTCAGAAGCTTCAGAAGGAGGATTTTGCTCGGCCGGTTTCACGGTGGTTGCTTCTGCTTCAGCTGCCTGCTTAGCCTCTTCAATAAGCTCTTCTGCACGGCGCTTGCATAAGCTTGCATATAGGTCGGAATGAAGGCAACAGCGGGTTTTGGAACACCTCGGCGTCCTGACCAAGGCCAAGTTTTTCCGCTACGGCTTTCCAACCGCACTGGAAAAAGATGTCCTTGGTCCCCTGAACTTGTCATTCGTAAGCCCTCTCGCCCTCCGCGTAACCACGGTCCTTAGCATCGTCGACTCTTTGTCTAGCTCAGCTTTGTGGGCGTCGTGGAGTTTGCGCAACTCGGTAATGTATCGGGCCTTCGTTACTTGGAGGGCCTCTGCTTGTCCTCACCTGCCCGGGCCAATCGTTAAGTAAGTTTGTTGCGCTCGGCGCTACAGCTTCCTGCGTGGCCTTCAGTTTCGCCAGCTCGATCGTCTTGGCCTTGTTGTCAGTAATAGCCTCCCGCAGATTTTTTCGCACGGCGATCATCGCTCGTAGGCCAGGTAATTCTTTTGCGAGGCCTGCACAACAAACGAAAATGTCAGAACTCTACAACTGAGCAGACACTTGACAACAGGAGAACTTGCAAACTTACCAACACTATTGACTTTGCTACCGAGTGGAGAACCTTTAGGTCGGACAGCTTCTCGTGCTTCTTCATGTCAGCAGGAAGGAGCAGCCCTTTGGTCATGTTGAAGCCGAGAGTAATCGTTGTCCGCATCGATCGAGTCCGCAGTAAAAACAGCCTGGCCTTTGTATGTTAACTCGGGTGACCAAACTGGGGGGGCACTGGATCGAGCGGATGGCTCGGTGATCGGTTACTCAGTCTGGTTCCCCAAGTCAGTTGAAACATGCTCGGTTGAATCTTCATCTGCAAATGTTGTCCGATCGAATTCTTTCTTGGCCTTTTCTTCGACCGACCTGCAGCTTGTTTGCTGGCCAGAGCCAGCACAGCCCCCTCCTTTTGCACGGTTGGCGTGGAAGAAGTCCCCCCAGCTGCCTCTGGTTGCTGGGAGTCGTTCGCCTCACCGCTGATCATTGACTTGATAGCTCGGATCTTGGCCATCTCTTACTCGGCTGTCAAAGGGACGAATTTGATCGGTGGAAGGCTGGGATCTAGTTCTGGAAAAGGTGCACGCAGGAAGTCGGTCACCCTGCTCTTGCGCGGCGCTGTGTAGCGGTAGCTCGGTTCGAAGCCGAGTAGCTTGGGTGATTCACGCTCCTCAGCCGGATGACGCAATGCAACCCTTATAGCCTCCTGGTTTGGGCGGGAGTAATCCTCTACCAAGAGTTTATAATCTGCAACATGAAGGCAACTGTTAGACCGGCAGTAAAAAGAGCAACGTCAGAAAAAATGTGATGTCAAGATACTCACCAGCACTGCCAAAGTCTTTTCTTATGTACCAGCCCGGTATGGGTGCTTCGGTGTCCTCATAATTACCGGACACCCACAAAAAATCGTCGTCGTTGGTCTCTTTGTCTGGGTTACCTTTGATAAGTTTTGCTCGGCCTTTCCTGACCTTGACATACCAGCAAAACCCACCTTTATTTTTTCTAAGTGCATATTGGTGAAATATCTCAGCGAGGCCGAGATTCAGACGAGTATTCTATTTAGCTCGGTCACGCCGTTTATTATTTTGTATGTATTGTTGGAGACTTGGGTCAAGCACAGCCTAGTCTGCCTTAAAAACTCGCAGATCAGGGGTTGGACCGGGAAGCGCAGGCCTTCTTCTACAATGGACACCACGTGAAGGGGCATTTGTCCAGCTCGCCGCAGGGAGTGTCTCCTTTCTTGGCGAGCTCCAAGTCGACATCATCTGGAAATTGTACTCTCTACGGAACTCGGCCAGTGCCCCGGGAGAATTCACCATGAGCCAGTACCTCCCCATCTATCCCGATTTTATTTAGTTGGTTGATTTAGGTCGTATCTCGGTAAAAATTTGGTAAATGTTTGCTAGAACTTTGAGCTTTACCGGTTGTAACGTTGAACGGGCCTGGTCGATCCTAGTTTGTTCTGCATTATTAAGAAATAAGTCCAAGGATTAGCGCGGCATAAATTGCACGGCTCCTACAAGGAAGTGTCTAGCTCGGTTTAGAATCCTAGGGCGTTTGATCGGTTCATTTTTCTTATCTCGGCTTCACTATCTAGCCGACCTGGCCTTCCTAGGTCGGTTCTAGCCCCCTTCTTGCAGCTTGGTCTCGGCCTCCAAACAAGACACAAGTAGGTTTTGCTCGGCTAAATCCTATTTATAGATCAAAAAGTTGAGTTTTGCTCGGTCTCGCTCAGGGCTCAGGCTGTTTATCCTAAGTGTCAAGTCGTGCATCGAAACAAGGGGAAACAAGGGGTATGGGAGCCCGTCTACTTCTCTGATTCCAGTTTTTCCTAAGGTGTACTAGTATTACCCCAAAGAGGGGGCACTAGTGAGATTCTAACAATCCCAGGCAAGAACATGAAGAACAAAAATGAAGAACACGAAGAACACTGATAGAAAAATGCAAGGAGAGGCAAAAACTTACGAGTAATGGACGCCTGGGTAAGACTAGTTGACCTCGGGCTCGACTGTTGCTTCTAAGAGATCGGAGATGGTCGAAAATAATTTGAAAGATGGCGATGGCGATTTGGAGGCTAGGATTTAGCTCAAGAGGAAGATGAATAGTGGGGCTCATGTGGCCCCTCACACGTATATATAAAGGAGGGGGGAAGCCAAAGGGCGGCAACCTTTTGAAATTTGCGCGTGACGAAGACAGCTGTGGGCCTGCATGGAACCAATGGCGTGAGGCCACGTGGCATTGAAAAGACGGCCTGTCAGTAGCCGAATGATTATTGATGAGACTACTGGCGCAATTCAAATGACCGACCAAATCGGATAGCTCGATCATGGCGGTAATCCCAATCACGCTCAGCTCGGATGGGATTAAGGGGAAATTGAAAGGGAGATTTGTGCCGATCAATACGGCCGAGCTACGGTAACGCGAGTTATGACGGACCTTACGAGAACCGGACTATGTCCGACCGAACTAAATCGGAACAGTTCCCCGGCCCATCACGCTAGGCAGATCTAGATTTGTCGACCGGAGCGTGGAGTCATGCATGTGCCCAACCGCGCTGTGATTCGGCTAGGTATTCGGTTGGATCCACAGTGGTGCGTCTGGACCGAGCCAAGCACAGCCTGGAATGGATTTAGACCGGGACAAAAGCCGGCATGCCTCACGGCCAGTTAGTTTGGATGGATCGACTTCTTACAGTTCGGCCGTTCCGGTCATGGTGGTGTTTCTTTCCAAGGGATAGGTCGGTCATGATATCCCGGTTGAGTGTGCCACCTAGACCAATGGTGTGATGGAGGGGAAATCCACTCCTGGCACGCATCAATACCGTTTGGCAGTTCCGCACATGCTGTTTGGGGGTTTTGGCCTTTACACGCGTAAGGTGGACAGAGGGGAGCATTGCCACCTGTCCAGGGGAGGACAGCAGAGGTAGTGCGCCCACAATCCCTGAGGCTGCATGGCCAGCCTACAAAAAAGAGAAAGGGGGGACATTGGAGGTAAGTAATCTGAGCAACTCTCTCTCTCTCTCTAAAAAGTGCTCTCTTCTTCTTCAAGTGGTCTGACTTGATCGTCGGAGGGTTTATCTGGCAACACACCGCCAGGCAGCTCACCGTCTCTCTGTTTTGAAGCCAGGCGACGTTACGTGGAGCTTGAGTTCAAGGAGTACAGAGAACAGAGGATATTTCGCCCCCGTACAATATATATATATTATCTATTAAGAAAAAAAATTACGTCAATAAAATAATCTTAATTTGTTCAATTTATTATGTTTGTCACCAAAAAAATAGATAATCTATTTAAAAAAATATACTTATTGTCTATTTTTTAGAGTTTTTTTATTTCAATAAATTGATTATGATTATTGGATCGATTTATTTTTTGTGTGTATGCAAATAATATGCACGAAGGGACATACAAAATCAATTATTCAAATCATTAAAATAAAACTCGTAATGAAAACCACAGACCAAATAACAAGCTCCAGTCCAAAGATTTTGGACCAAAAACAATTTCATCCCTTGTTTTTTTTTTACAAATCTTCTAATTACAATAATTAAGTTATTAGATTTCTAACTGTTGTTTTAATGTATATCATTGGGTATTCCGAGAGATCAACAACGTGGTGCTCCTTTATAAATACAAAATTTGAGTTTTGCACAAAAAAATAATTCAATTTTTTCAAAAAAAAATTTTTTTTTTGCACATATATATATATATATATATATATATGTATTTTAGTTTTTTCAATTTGAAAGTTGATATTCTAAAGTTTTGAAAATCAAAATAAATGTCAAATAATTATGTTCCTTTATAGATAATCATAAATGATGAACAATCATTGTTTAAAAGGTAATTTCGACTATTAAAAATTTAATAGGATTTGAAAGTCCAAAAAATATTAGTTAGGACTTAATGAAATATAAGTTCATAAATTTGAATTTGTGTGTAAATGTCTTTTCTTCTTTTTTAATTGGATAAATTACAAATACACCCCTAAGATTTGATTAAAATACAAATCGCCCCCTATGGTTCTAGAAATTACATTCCACCCCCTAAGATTTCTAATTTCATAACAAATCACCCCTTTTATTAATAAATCATCAAGTCAATTAACAGTTTTTAATGATATTATAAATATGTTTCAATTAATAATTTAGGTAATTTTATTATTGTATATGAGAGCAATCATGATTTTTTTAAGGTTAATTTTGTTAAATAAATTTTTTTCACAAGGGGGTATTTGTAATTTTTCAAACTATAGGGGACAATTTGTATTTTAAGCCAATCTCAAGAAGTGTATTTGTAATTTATCTATTTTTTTATTTAAAAAAAAAATTCTCAACGTATATTCTAGGGCAATTACACTCTCCAAGTTTCACTTTGTTTTTGGGGTTGGGCTATCCTTTAGTCCAGATACTACTCAAGCTCGTGAGGCCGTTCGTTTTGTAAGGCCTTTTATGTATATCATCTATTTAAAAAAAAAAAAAAAAAAAAAAACGTCAATATAATAATCTTAATTTGTTCAATTTATTATGTTTGTCACCAAAAGAATAGATGATATATTTAAAAAAAAAATACTTATTGTCTATTTTTTAGAGTCATTTCAATAAATTGAATAGATTATGATTATCGGATCGATTTATTTTTTGTGTATGTGAATAATATACACGAAGGGATCTACAAAATCAACGATTCAAATCATTGAAATAAAATTCATGGTGAACCCCACGAACACAACAACAAGCTCCAGTCCAAAGATTTTGGACCAAAAACAATTTCATCCTTTTTTTATAAAAAAAAAAAATTCTTGTAATTACAATAATAAGTTATTAGATTTCTAACTCTTGGTGCTCAGGAGTACGACTATATGGTGCTCCATGGTATTATAATTGATGGAGAATATGAGGTATTATGATTTTGGGAACATGAGAGGATATGGTGAATAATGATTAGTGAAGGAGTATGGACACACGTGGTACTTCGGGAGTACCTAATAATTTTTCCTTTGTCACCCATTATTTCAAGGAAGGGTCCAGCTTGTCTCAAGTTGAGATCAAACTAGACCCGTCCAGTTCGGCCCATGGGGCCCATTTTTTGGGCTCGTTTTGATAATCCGAACCGTTCAATGTGTAGAACTCGTTGAGTACTACATGTCTGTAAAAAATCACGTTGATCGGATATCAATAGCTATGTGATCAAATCAGTTTTGTATAAAAAAATGGACAGTGAAAAAATTAACAGTTGATAAAAAACTGTTTTGTTCACATAGCTATCAATATCCGATCAACGTGATTTTTAACAAGCATATAGTACTCGACGAGTTCTACACATTGAACGGTTCAGATTATCAAAACGGGACCCGTGGTGGGCCCCCACGGGCCCAACAGTACGGTCCAGTCCGATCTTGGACTGGACCAAAGCCACTGCCTTCAAGAAAAAATGATATATACAAGCTTATTTTCTAAACCCAGTGATGTGTAAATAATATGATTGGTTGATGATTAGAGAAGATATGAAAGAGAATATTGCCTTTAATATCGTAATTGATTGCCACCTTTGGGCTTGAAAATTGGGTCTAATTTTTGGTCTTGAATAACAATTTAAATGAGCAAAAAATAAAACACACTACAAAAATTAAGGTTTTAGAGACAAAATTACTCTTTAGGGACCAAATATTTTTGTTGCCAAAAACGTCATTATATTTTTAGTAACAAAAATTAGACATTAGTAATGAATTATTATCATTTTAAGACCAAATTATTTTGTCTTTACAAATGTATTTATTAGGAACATTTTTAAAATTTTATTTCTAAAAACTTTATTTTTGATTTTTTAGAACAATCTTTTAACGACTATCTTTACGGCAATAGAAATTAGTTTTTAAATGTTTTTTGAAACAAAATTTCACTTTAAAGAATCAAAAATTTAATTTGTAAAACTCTTATTTATTATAATGACATAAGAATAAAAATAGAAGAATAAATGTCAGAGGATGAAAATGATAATATGCACTATAAATTTTTAAAACAATTCTAGAGTGATCAAATCAAGCAAGTCAAAAATCTATAAAAAAAAATAAATAAATAAAAATACACAAGCAAGTCAAATTTAAGTTTCACAGATTTGTGAAATAATTGAGAAAATGAATCAGTATTATGAAGGTTGTGTTGGGCCTAAGGTGGATATCGGCCCGTTGGTCCGTCTAGTTCGTCTGATTAAACCTTATTTTTTTAAAATTTAAGAAGATTGTTTTAATTCATATGGTTGGGTTAGGCTAATATTTTTAGCACAAAATATTAATGGACTGAGTTTGGAATTTATATTTTCAACCCAGCCCGACCCGTTATTAAATTAATTAATTATTTATAATACATTAAATAATTTATTTTTTGTTGGGATCTAAACTTTATCTTTATTGATTTTATTGAAACTCACATTTGTGGTAACGTGTGATTGAATTTATTTTAAGAAAAATTCAATTTATACACGAAATCTTTTAATTTATAATGATGTCAATATATTTAATTAACAAATTTAATGTGTGATTGAATATAATTATGAAACATTTTAATTTTTTTTAACAGATAGCACGATGGGCAGACTTGTGAGTTATAATTATTTTTTATACTGAACTTGGGCAGATATAGAAGCCCGATGTGAGGGTTGGGCCGAGTTTGAACATATACAAAATCTCTTATTATTTAGTGTCGGCCCAACCCAAACCCGGTTCGACCCAATGTTTGTCCACCCCTATCCGGCCTAGGGGAGTTTTTGGTGTTTCTTCCAAACAAAATTTGACATAATCGTTGTGTGATTGCTGAGAAATGAAACAGATATAGATGGAGGAGAGAGAATACTTACAATTCAACTGAAATTTCAACCCATCTGCAATTTTTTAAAGAATAAACAGTGTTAGAGATCAAAAACATTACTAGTCCCCTTGGAATACAGAGGACATTAATGTGAAAAGGAGAGCATGAGACTGATAGAAACTAGTGAAAATTAACTAGTTAAGCCCAAAGCCTGATTCCTCATTTAAATTCACAACCTTTTGTTGTCTATCATTTCAAAATAATGTGCTCTATCTTGCTTCTTGTTTTTGAATTTGTGCAAATAAACTATGCGCAACTTCGAATTTCTACAAATAAAGATACATCAAGTGTATCTTATGTATCTCTCTCGATACATTTCATCTTCTTATATCTTTAATTTTATGTTTTTAATAAAATTTTGGTTGTATTTGGTTATGCTTTCAAACTATAATTCCACCCTTACATTCCAATGTCATGTTTGGTTTGAGTTTTCAAAAGTTAATTCCAGCGACCATTTGAAAACATGCTGAAATGAGTGTTTGGCAAATCTCTCTATCTCTGGTACTTTGTTTTTATGTGTGTGTGTGGTGACAAATTCTGGATATTTGTTGGTTTTATCACTCTAATTCACCCCTTCAATGGCAAGTCAAGTATCCATACATGACATAGATCTTGAGTTTTCGTGACGCACTCTCTCTCTCTCTATGTGTGGAAGCCATTGCTGATGTTGAGAGAAAACTGAACAAGAAAGAAGGAGGAGGAGAAGTAATTCACTCTCTCCCCTTTCTTTCTCCCTCTCTCCAACCAACCCATAGTGTGGCATCAAAGATGATGGTGTCTCGGAACTGGCTTTCTCATCAAATGTAGCTCTGAAGCAAGGCAGACTGGGAGTTTGAATTTCGAATTTGCTCTTTGGGTCTTCCGTTCGGTCGACTGGAACAATTGTTTCTTTTTTTTTTTAACAAATGACACCTGTTATTTGGAAAAAAAGAAAAAAGAAAAGGGAATTTGTTTTTGATTTTTTTTAGCAATAATATATATTTTTTATATTTTAAATCAAAAATATTTTTTAAAAAATAATTTGAACCAAATATGCAATAAAAGTTATTTTGAATCAGTAATTGAATATTTATTTTGAAAAAAATTTATTTCCTTTGTAATAATTTCAATTAAAAATTTGATTAATGTTTTTTTTTTTTGTTAATAATTAATTTTTTTAATTGAATTTTAAAAAAAGTTTGGTTACGAATATTGATCAGAATTTTTAATAAAGTTTTGAGTAATGTGTTTGGTTATGAGTTATAACAATTTGAATTAAGTTTTGAAAACTCTTTCCAAAACTCATAATTAACCAAATTTTCTTATTTCACATGTCACATCAAACATTTAAAACTCAATTCAACACTCAACTCAAAACTTTTTTTAAAACTCATAACCAAACAAATTTTCTACACTCAAATCATAATTGTAAAACTCACAAACTCAAAATACAACTCTATTCTCAAATCATATTTAGAAAACTCTACTAAACACTACCTTTGTTTTGCTCATAAAAAAGAAGAAGGTAATATCAGCTCATGACTAATATGTAGAATAGAAAATCTCAGTTCAAATTTAATTTCTTATTTCAAAATAACTCTACACAAATACATATAGTGAGGGTTTTAAACATATATTGTGGCCACCTGTATTAAATTTTATTGTAATATTAAAAAAATGTACAACATGCATCCCTAAAAAGTACATAAAAGTTATATATATATATTTTGGAGGAGGCTAATCTCCCGTCCATGGAGGGTGCAGTTTTGGATTTTTTTTAGCCCATTTCGACTCCTCCTCAGTGATCCAAATATCCTTCAAAGTTTATCACATCCTTAGTACATCATTTCATGCAAACAATAGATCAATCAGATATCGATAATTATATATTTAAATTAATTTATTTTAAAAAATGAACAATTTATTATTAATTTCATATCCATCCATTATTATTTTAAGAATAAATTTTATTTAAATATATAATTATTAATATCTAATTAATTTAATTTTTTATAAAGGTAATCTGCTCAAAAAAATACTATACTTTAAACGATTTACATCACCGAAGTGGAGTCGAAATATGCACAAAAGCCGACAACTAATTAATGTACTGGAGGTGAGCCTTCTCCTATTTTTTTTTTTTTTGGGTAATGAAAGTTATAAATGTTTGACGTGTGTAATATGACACTTTGTGGTTGAATTACGAATAATGAATTTATAATATACCTCTTCAAGTTATAAATAATGAAATTATGTAAAATTACAGTTGATTTTTAGAAAAATTATATATACTTTTGGTTATGATTTTTGTGTCTTCTATTATGGCCTAGTGTGTTATTAGTTATGATTAAAAAATTATTTGATTTTATCTCATATGATGTTTTATTATAACTCTTGTTTTTTAATAGTTATGACTCTTACGTTGTGTTTGGTTGGAGAATTTGAAGAGGGATTTGGAAAGAAAAATAGAAAAGGTAGGTGAAATGTGAATAAAACATGCCTAAATTTCACTTAGTTTCACACACATTTTCCATTTCCCTTTCCAAATTCCTTTCCAAATCTCCCAACCAAACACAGCATTACAGTATTGAATTACTTCATTTGTGATAACCAAAGCCACAAATGACATAACTTGCTAATGGTACACACTCTTTTAATATTATCCTTTTTAGGAATGTAATATATATGGGAAATACTATGATATATACACTTTATAATTAAAAATATATATATATATAATTTTAATAATTTATTTGTTACGAAAATGCTCATTATAAAAAATAAAATAATAATAAAATAAGATTGAAAAAAATGGTGTTTTGGACGCACTAGAAAGGTCCAACTGTACTTTTTGCAAGTGCCGGCGATAATTTGAGCATGACTAGAGAAGCAATTCGCCTGACGTTTGCAATTTTTGTAGCTGCCGACATACCAGGAAAGTTCAAATCCATCAGCCAACGCGTTGTGGACCTCCAATAAGCTCGTTATGTTACGTTCCCTTAAACTACCATCTCTGGAAGCCGCACCTGCCTCGTCGGGAAAATCATGTCGACGCTGCACAAGTTTGGAACATCTGACCACGACGACCGAAAACCGTAGCTTCCGACCAGAACGTATGAATGCTTTTTCGACGATGACGAACCTCCTCCTCCTCCTCCTCCTCCTTTGTTTTCACAGGAAGCAGCAGTAGTACTAATATTATTATTAGTAGTAGTATCTGTGTCTATGTAGAGAGGCGATTTCACCGGTTTTTCACAACTCACAAACACTGCATATGAATCGTCATTACGGTAATATGGTTCTAGTCTATAATCAAAGTCGTGAGGAGAGAGGAGTAATTATTCTTCTGTATCCCCACATCCACCAGGGTGATAACTTGACTGCTGTAGTTGATGGCCTGCACGTAGTATTTACCAAAAATCAAGTATACTACTGTCCGATTGTTCTCACACTCAAGTTCGAAATACGTGTTTCCACAATTATCAAGTGGGTGGGCTTTGAGTCGAAAGGGGAAACTGATGTTATGGATATCCCCACAAGAATTCTTGTGGAGAAGGATTTGCTGCTGCTGATTTTGATCATTAGTATCGCAATTCACACAAAAGAAAAGATGAACATGAACAATAACAAAGGCTATGTAACCAGCACCAAAGAAGAGCTTTCCCCTAAACATGATGGACACACAAGAGTGGTTTAACAAGGAAATTTCTCAATAAAGCCATTTTGGTTCATAACACCATTTGTCTCCTAACTAATTGACATTTTAACCAAAACAATAATCTTATATACACCTTATTTTCTTTATCTTATTTTGTTTATTTATGTGATGTATCACCACAATATTAATAAAAATCATAAATAGTGAGACTTATTTGTGTAGAGTTATATTATATATAATCTCATTTCTCAACTCATTTTTTCACTGCAAGACATAAAGCAATGAGACTCATAATAAATATAAATGAGACTTATTTACTTGTGTCTAAAAATAAAAAAATGAGATAAGAAATTGCATTATAGGTAGCATTTTCTTATCAAATATTTCCAATACTATAATGTTAAAATGTGTAGTCAAATCTAAATTTCAATAATGTTATGGTGTCAAAATGTTAAATATTCATTAGTGCACTAGTTATTTTTTCTGTCTTTTTTTCAAAAAAAATTAAATCAAAGTATCATCCGTAAAACCTATTATAAAAGGGGAAAAAAATAATAAAATAATAAAAATAAATAAAAGGATACAAGTTCTAAACAAATTTTGGCATTTTCCTACAAGACCCATCTTATCGCCGACCAAAGAAAATACGAAAAAAGGAAAAATCAAAGAAAATAACCATATGACTATAAGTGAAATGATAGAGACACCATCTTGACAAGTCAAAGAAAACTTGAGAAGGCCAAACCTTATCACCAGCAGCTGTTTCGTGGGAGAAATTTGATTGGTTAAAACAATAGACTCCGTCACTTTTGTTTCTCTTTCGACGTGACAAATAAACAAGTGTTTAAAAAATTGAAAAAAATTAATAACCTTACTTGTTTTCACTTTTCAAAAAATATTTTTTAAAAAATTTTACTTTCTTATTTTCTGTATTTTTTGTTTTTACTAAATTTTTTAATATTTTAAGCAATTTTTTTACTTTTTAGACACACCTAACATAAATACACCTAAAAAGTAAAAAATTGTAAAAAAAATCTTTTAAAAATTCACTAAATACCAAAAATACAAAAAAAAAAAAAATATAAGAATTGAGTACATTTTTTATATTTTTATGTATTTATTAATTTTTTAAAATATTTTTTTACAAATTTTTTACTTTTTAGATACATCTAAATAATGTGCATTTAAAAAAGTAAAAAAAATGTTTAAAATTTAAAAAATATTCACTAAAAACAAAAAAATACGAAAACTAAAAAAGTCAATTTTCAAAAAATTTAATCCAGAAAACTCAAACCAAACACACTGAATAATATTCTTAATTTTGTTAAATAGAATTTATTGATTCAAAAAATTTTAGATAAGATCTGAGCTACCATAACATTTGTAAATAGGATTTTTAGATAATTAACTCAAACTTTTTTACTTTTTAGATGCTTGTAATCTTGATGTATCTATAAAATAAAAAATTGACAAAAATATGAAATAAGTTCAAGACAAAAGAAAATCCATAACAAAATAAAATTTTTTTTTTAATTTTATCAATTTAAAATGTAATTTTTTTATTATTTTTAATTTCAACATATGCTTATTTTTGTTAAGTAAAACTAACGAAAATAATGATATTTTGCTCATTAAATTTAATGAAAAAATATTTTAGACATTTTATATATACCTACATTGAGTTTAATGATTAAATTTTTTTTTTTCATTAATTTTACTTAACAAAAATAAGTGAATAGTTTAGACTGAAAACAAATAAAAAACTTAAAGTTTAAATTAATAAAATTAAAAACTTATGATTTATTTTGTTATAAAGTCAAACTCTGGAGTTTTATTTATAATTTTCTCAACAAAAAAAAAAAAAAAAAATGCACTAGAGAGCTCGTTGGGCTTGGTTAAAAACAAAAATAAAAAAATTACATGGATATTTTTTTATTTTTTATTTTTGTTAAAAAATTGAAAAAAATACATTGAGTTATATAAGTTTGGTATAGTAATTACAATGATCTTCTTTAAAGTTTTTAATTCACATAACATTTATTTTATTTTCATAATAAAATCAAAATTCATATTAATGGAAAAATTATGTTATCATCTCTTTTTACGCTAATATTTGAATATTTTACATTGTTTATCTTTATGTTTTCACTTAATCTGCATTAGTGTTGGTTCCTATTGACTAAGTAAAAGGAATGTCAGTGTAATTATACTCAATTCAAATTAGCCTATTTTTTTAGTGATTTTTTTAAAAAAAATTTGGCAAAATTACATATACCTCCCTCGAGGTTTAGCTAAATCACAGATACCCCCCTGAGGTTTCAGAAATTACAGATACCCCCTGAGGTTTATATTTTCATAACAAATTCCCCTATGAGGTTTGTATTTTCATAACAATTTGCCCCCTAATTTGTTATGCAAATATAACCTTCAGGGGGGTATTTGTAATTTCTCAAATCTTAAGGAGGTATCTGTAATTTTGCTAAACCTCGAGGGGGTATATGTAATTTGCCCAAATATATTTTAAAGAAAAACTTTACACTTTCAAGGCCTATTTGATTTTCCGGATTAATGGTAAGGGAATTAACAATTCATGAAACTAGTGTAAGATTTTTTTTGGGAGCTCTTTTAATAAATCCCCTTTCTAAGAGTTCTATTCAATACAACCCAAAATGTTTAGAGTATTCCATTAGGTCCTATTCACTATACAAAGACCAAAAACCCATCCAACCAATATGCGTGTTTCATATATTTGAATCAATAACAGTCACACATACACAAACACTTGTAGATACCCCATTTTGACCAGCCTTAAGACTTGGGCGCTTTCTTTTGATTACTCTATGATGACAAAACAAGAAGGTGTTTCTCACAGAATCCTCAATAAGAAAACTTATAATTCGAGCCTTGTTTCCAACCCTAAACAGCCACAAATTATATTTCCAAGGGCATATTCTGACCTCACGATTGCGTCCAGACTGGTTCGTTTAGCTAGGATCAACCTTCGTTGAACTTCCGAGGGCCTTACTAAAAAATTGTCCTGAAATTTGGGCTACAACATAATTATTTGAAACTTCTGGGCCAAATTGTAAACTCAGGGAATATTCTGTTATGTGAAGGAATATTCTGTCAAGTCAGGGAATATTCTGTCAATGCTGACTGGGACGCTGACATGGCATGACTGGATTGGTCTTTGCTAATGACGTGGTGTTGACTTGTCCTTACCCAAAAGAATGAATTTAAGAAACGATGGTGAAGGGGTTTGAACCCCCAACTTCAGACTTCACACCCAACACCTTAACCACTTTGCCAAAGCTTTGCCTTGTGTTATATTTCCCCTCAAATAATATTTGACCATTTCAAACCAGTAGGTAAAGAAGGTCTATTTTTTTGCATTTTTTTTTTCTTGTGTAGGGGACACTCCCCTACCCCATTGACCAACCCATATATCACCAAATATATATCTAATCATCCCCCATTGTCAAAAAGAGGTTTTGTTTACATCCATAAAGGAGCATCCCATGCAACCACCTTGAAAATTTGCCCTCCTATTACATTTTTGTCTCCTACCTTGTCTCCCACCTTCTTTTTGACCTTCACTCTCCCTCATTGCCTATATAGAATGATCATATTGTAAGAGAGAAGGGGGACCACAAAATTGAAGAGAAAAGAGTGAGAAAAGAGTAAAAAAAAAAGGGGGGTGAAAATTTGAGTTTTTGAGCCAAAAACACTCCTATCTTCCACATACACCCTATACCTTCCATACAAATTGAAATTTCATCTTTCCTACAATCAAAACTCCTCCAAAAATTCTGAAATAGCTAAATTTCAGTAGTGATTGATCAAAGGAAAGAGTGAGTGTTATTGAAAGTGAGAAAAAAATAAGAGAGTTAGCCACTTTTCCACCATACATACCCAGAGTTCCATTCTAGTTTCAAATTGAGGATTGAGAACACACTTCCTAACTTGAGGGTGATCAAAAGGAAGTTTGGAAATCAAGAAGTTCAATCTTTCTTTGGAGGGTGAATTTCTAGTCTTTCATTTTCATATATTTTCTATCTCATATTTATTTTCATGTTTTTTATTTCATAGTGTTTTGTTATAATCCAAGTGGTTTGTTTATCTCATATTTATTTTCTTACTTTATATTTCATAGTGTGTTGTTGTAATCTAAGTGGTTTGTTTAGCTCATATTTATTTATTTATTTTATGCGCTTGCTTTAATTTCATATTAGTTTTGTTGTAATCTTTGCATGTTCTACCTCATATTTATTTTCTTGTTTTAGGTTCATGTTAGTTTTGTTGTAATCTTGCATGTTCTATCTTATATTTGCTTTCTTGTTTTAGTTTCATAATAATTGTGTTGTAATCTTGCATTTCCTAACTTATATTTTTCTTGTATTAGTCTCATATTAGTTTTGTTGAAATTTTGCATGTTCTACCTCATATTTGCTTTTTTTCTTTTAGGTTCATGTTAGTTTTGTTGTAATCTTGCATGTTCTATCTTATATTTATTTTCTTGTTTTAGTTTCATAATAATTATGTTGTAATCGTTCATTTTCTAGTTTATATTTTTCTTGTATTAGTCTCATATTAATTTTGTTGTAATCTTGCATGTTCTACCTTATATTTGTTTTCTTATTTTAGGTCCATGTTAGTTTTGTTGTAAGTTTGCACTTTTTTTATTTTATATTTGTTTTCTTATTTTTAATCTAACCGGTAGTGGTTAGTTTTGCCACCTACATATTTCTTATTTGTTCATTTTCTTGGTTTCGCAATAAGACAGGTTTTGGTAGGCTTAGTTGGCCGGTCGGCCTATTTGGTTGGCTGGTTAGCTTCTTTTGGACAAGACGGCGTTGTCTTCCGATGTTAACCAACTTCCGGTGGTTTCCAAGGCACATAAAACTTTATTTTTATTTTTATTTTTATTTTTATTTTGAGTGTATTGTGAGGTTTTTATTTTGATGTTATATTCTCCTCACCCCCCTCTTAATTTGGTTTGTAATAATTTATTCAAAGTGTTGTAATAATTTCCCGCCCCACTTCTTTTTATCTCGTTCTTTTACTTGCTTTCCTTATTTGTGAATATGCATCGTGTTTATTTTATTTTATTTTTTTGTCATTATATCCTTGCTTTGCATCTATGTTTCATGTATCTTGATTCGGCTAAGTTTGCATTTGTGGATTTAATCAATTCCTATGTGATTATGTGCGCTACCTCATGTTCTTGAAATGATTCACATGTCATATCTTAGAAGCCGAATCTTTAGTTGCGACTCAAGAGTGAATTGCATTAGGATTTTGTATTTAAGATCATGCACGTTTTACTAACTTTGTTTTGTAACTTGTTTGTGGGACGTCAAATATGTAAGTTTTTATGCTTTAGCATCCCATTTGTATGTGTTTTTCTTACTATGTTTAGCATTCTACCATGAGGCTATTTGCTTATGTGATATAACTCTATGAATGCCAGTGGATGGAGGTTGTGTCGCTTAATTTGGAATGATACTGATTTTTCATGTTTGTAAACTCAATTTATTTTGGTTGTACATCTTCAAAACTACATGAAATCAAGTTGTTCCAAAGTGGGTGACATAATCTATACTTGTATGCTTCATACAGTAATTTTTTTTAGGATTTATTAAATAATCGGAATATGAACATATAAAGTAAATAAAATTCATATCATGGTTTAGTAAAGGCCGATCTTTTGATCGGGTGAGCGGGGGTGCTCAATTAATGACCTTCCCCTCTCAAACCTAAGGTTCTGAACCAAGACAACTTTGGTTATGACGAACTGTAGCCTTGGCACGAGTTATGGGTTTCCTAATCTCCCAAAATATTAGGTGGCAACTTTGAGATCTGATGACGCAGTCCATTTCTGGCAAATTTTTTTTTTTTTTTTTGCAATAAAATGGATTTTTTAAAATTTGCCAAATGTGGACTCTCGTCTATGTTTCATATTACACTTGTGAGACTAGATGAAAAAGATCTCGGGAGTCCGAATTATTTAACGCGCGCGGGTACCTGCTGGGCATGTTACATCTCTCTTTCTCTCTCTCTCTCTCTTCTACGAATATCACGCAGAAAATCTCTCAACCTTCCAAAACCCTAAATTTTAGTCGTTAATCCCCTATATTCTCTTTCGTTCTCTCATCACAGTATTCATCGTCCCTGCGCTGTTCTTCGTTGAAATTGCCATTTTTTGCTCCGTTTTCACCGGAATCACCACTGTTGATCATTGGGAACCCTACTCCAAAATGAAGAATCAACGCTGTGAACATTAACCATCAGTCGAACATGTTATTCATATTGTTGTTATTTTTTTTCCTTCATTTGTGATTGTTGTTGATGGTGTTCAAAGGATATGAGCCCTTTTTTTTTTTTTCCAGAAAATAATGAAATTATGGCCTGATATATTGTCCATGTGTGTAAATAGTGTAGTGATGTGAACGTTCACAATATGTGAACATTCTTATTTTTAAGTAGTGATAATATGTTACTTTCTCCCTTTTTGTAATTGTTGTTGTTGTTGGTGTTAATGGTGTTCAAAGGATGTGAACCCTCTATTTTTTGTTTTTTTTTTTGTTTTATTTTAAATAATGACATAGTGGTCTGATATATTCTCTATGTGTGTAGATAGTGTTGTGATAAGAACATTCACATCATTTGAACATTCTTATTCATATCATGTTTGATACCCAAAAAAATAGTGGTGTGTGGTGAATGCATTGTTAATGGTATCATGTTTTTGTACTTTGTAAGCTACAATGTGAACATTAACATCATTCTTTTATTTAAAATAGTTCTTGTTAATGTGAACCTCAACATTAACATTGTGAACATTAACATTTGTATGTGGATATAATATGAAGATTACCATTGAAAAATATCCATTCCTACTTAATATTGTCCATTTTTTTGGCCCAATGTGAACTTTCACACATTTCACCATGATTATATTAATACAAATTTGGTCATTGTTGTTCATATTATATTGTTATTTTCACCTTCTTGCGGTTGTTGTTGTTGTTAGATTACCATTGAAAAGTATCCATTCCCACATAATGTTATCCATGTGTGTCAACTTATTATTCACATCATGTTTGAGTACACACAAAAATTTGTAGTTTATGGTTGACGCATTAGTGATGTTATCATGATTTTGGTAGTCTGTAACCATTGTGAATATTTACATTGGTGCTATATGCTTATAAATGTGTGCACATAACATTACTATTACCATTTTTTATTTTTTTTGCAATTTTATTATTGTTGTTGGTATTGTTGATATTGTTCAAAAGATGTGAACCCCTCAATTCTCCCCCCCCCCCCCCAACCAAAAAAAAAAAAGAGTGATATAATTGTCTGTTATGATGTCAATTTTTGTACACTTGGTTTGCTATGACCATTCACACAATGTAAACATTCATATCGGAAATATGTTGTGATGTTTTCTAAGCATTCACATTGATAATAATATTTGCATATAAATGTATACACATTATACAATTGTCTTAATATTTTCTAATCATTCACCAGTGTATAATGGTTATTATATCTTTTGGTTGTGTGACTCGATAAAATGTTGATGTCAATGGCAAAATCACATATGTGTACTCACTTGTGTTTGTAAATGTGTCTATTAATACTTAGATAAATGATCAACTGCTTATTTTCAATGTGGCAGAAACCCTATGTCAAATCGATTATAATAGAGATTTATCATTCCAGTTGGAGGTAAGTTGGCAGCTCATAATATGTCAAAATTTATTATCTCAGTCGACAACTATCCCTAACAAACCTCGAACTCGTAAGTCTCAACATAATATTATCTTCACCTTCGAACAACATAATATAAATTATTTCAACTATTAACTACATCCATCTATCTTGCAGCGTTGATTGTACACTGGACGTTTGGTTACATTATGAGACAACATGTCTACTATGATTCGATAGAGCCAAACATGTCTCATGTGGAATGGTGCAAACTATGACAATCATTAGTCATTTTTTTCTTCAATGATCGAAAGAAGTCAGTCCATGATAATTTTGTACAAAAAGGAAACATGTTCTCAATTTATTTAATCCTATGGTTCGGGGTTGTTCACCATACACTAGCTATACCACAATACAAGTGGCCTTGATCACTAGATGGAGGACTCGGTAAAACAAAGTTGGGAAGAGTTAGCTGAGGCCTTTATCACCCAGTATGCTTATAATACCCATATTGAAGTGACTACTCGAGAATTAGAGGCCACTCGTCAACAGCCTAATGAAAGTTTCATGGTCATCATCACCAGATGGAGGGCCAAGGTAGCGATGATGACCAACAGGCCACCAAAAAGAGATCAAATTTGCATGATGGTCAAGAATTTGCATGGCAAGATGCTTCCAAAAATGATAGTTCTTCCCCTATTTACTTTGAAGGAATTACATGAGATGGGGGTCCAAATAGAAGATGCCATCAAATAGGGAATCATCATTGATGACAAAGAGTCAATACAGAAGACCTTTAGGCATAGTTCCAATGCTACCACCAATGATAGCACAGTTGTGAAGCTCTCTGAAATCAACTTGGTTGCCACCACCACTAAAGCAGCCGACCAATTTGCTCATGTTGACCCGCAAACAACAAACACAACCTGAGCCCCAATCAGAACATTCACCCCTCTTCATATGTCACTCTCGAAAGCAATGAAAATCTTGATAGAAAGAGGGTATTTGAAGCCTTTGGACCCCCGACCTCTTCCCAAACCTCTCCTAGCCAAACATGACCCTACTAAACACTGTGCTTTCCACCAATAACCAGGACATGACACAGACCATTGCTTTCGTCTCCGTCATGAGATCCAAGATCTCATAGACAATAAAGTCATAGCTCCTCCACAACCACCAAAACCCAACGTCACTACCAACTCGTTGCCGTCCCATGAAAGAGTTCTACCACCTCCTCATCTTAACCTCATCTATACATTTTCATCCACCTTTAACCCCAGTATCTATATCACACCTACCCATTTACCAAAACTCGAGGTACATATTCCTGAAGGCACTGAGTTGTGTATGATGGATGCACCTCCAACCCAGCCAAAACTCGAAATCCCTATGGTGGTAGTGTTAAAAGAAATAACCGAAATACCTATGCGTGAGGTTGACAAACTATCAGATAAAAAGTATGATCCTAACCGGTATATTGTTCCCAGTGGTCAACTAAAGCTTGAGGTTGATCTGCCTAACTCATTTTCTATCAATGTTGTCAGAGAGGATGTACTTGAAAAGGGGTTGGATGATTTGGCCGACCTAGAAGAGGACTTGGCTAATCTCCATTTCTTTGAAGAATTAGACCTTAGGAATATGCAGATGGGATAGTGGGAATTGAAGAATTACAGTCACGGTTGGTCAAGCGGTGACGAAGCTTCTGATGAGGAAACTGAAAGAAAAGGGGATGAACTAAGACTTGATTTCAAAAAAACTGTTGAATGTGGTAGAGGAAAGAGTTCCAGAGGAAAAAAAGAAGAACCAAAAAGTCATTCAGAACATACTGTGGGAATGATTCAAGCAGCGCTAGATAATTGTCCTTCGATCAACGAAGGCAAATGGTGGGATGATAATAACCTACAGCTCGTCCACACTGATGATGAATAGGTAAACAATGTGTCGGATGAGACTTGGTATGCAGATGAAATTGATCATTTGACCAGGAGTAGGCGCTACTTCAAGCCTCCACATCTAGACCAAGGAGAGCCCTCTGGAAAGATAAAGAAGTATAAAAAGAGAAAGAGATAGAAGAAGACCTGGTTCTAAAACAACTGAAAAAGACCCAGGCAAACATTTCCATTTGGGGTCTTCTCGTGGCTTCCCGAGAACACCGACAAGCAATGTTGTCAGCCTTAAACAAGGCCAAGCTATCCATTAAGACAACGCTGAGTCAGTTAGTATCTTTCATCATACCTAGAGATACGGCCCCTATGTTATCATTTACAGACAATGAGTTACCACGTGAGGGGGTTGACCATAACAAGCCTTTGTATGTGGCCTTGGAGTGTAGAAAGAAGTGGATTCCAATAGTTTTGGTTGATACCGGTTCAACCATTAATGTATGCCCAGCAAGGACTGCTTATGCGATCGGGTTAAAGCCGGCTGACTTCACGCCAACAAGCCAAGTTATTCGGGCATATGACAACACCAGCAGGAATGTTATGGGGACTTTCAAGGTCTAGATATTAGTTGGTCCCTATGAGCATGAGGCAGAATTCCATGTCATGAATGTCTTGGCAACTTTCAACCTATTGTTAGGCAGGCCTTGGTTGCATAAGATGAGAGCGGTGTCTTCAACCATACACCAGTTGGTGAAGTACCAGCACAATTAAGGGATTGCCACAGTTTTTGGTAATTCTACGATCCACCCTCCTCCAGAAGTCACAAAGCCAGTACTGGAAGTACAACATGGGAGTGAAAATGTTTTTCTCTCGGGTTTTACCTTGGCAGAAGCACGGCTAGTGCAGACAATCATGGCAAAAGAAGAGGGTACACATCTGAGTGCTCAGTCAGTCTATATGATGAACAAGCTAGGATACATCCCAGGATCTGGATTGGGAAGAAGTGGCCGACAAGGTACCACAGAGATAACTAAGGTAATTCATAACCCACATGCATTTGGGTTGGGATATGAACCAACAGTAGAAGATTGGGAGAAGAAAATGAAGGAAATGAGAGAGAGAATCAATGCAAAGAAGATGAGAAAGAAGTATAAGCTGGTTTATAGGCCAATCCATGGGACCTTGAACGGACGCTTTGTCCGCCAATGAGAAGACTTAACTTTCTATGGTTTCCTTGAGCCCCGGATTGATCAAGTGGAGAAGAAGAGATACTTGGGTTTGAGATTTTCTTCAATCATCAACTCTTCGACAGTGATGAGGAGTGGGTAGATCTTAGTATCGACATTGGACAAGGTAGAGAAGTCAGCTCGGAAAGCAGCACAGAGAAAGTCTTGGGTCTAACACTGGCTAATTTATTGACAGAATTGCATACTAGCACCGAATCGATGAATTTGGGGGATATGACCATTGCCGTGATCAAGGAAGAAGTACCTGCTGACTGCTCAAGCTTCATCATGGATGCAATGAATGGCTCACAAATAAATTGGCATTTTGAAAAGAGTTGTATTGAGAGTTTTGAATTGGCTGTTGAGTCTGAGTCTGGTGGGCTTATGGGGTTGAAGGCAAATTTAAGTTTGTCTAAGATGTTTGAGTCTTCTTCTTTCTCTTTTGAGTCTATTACAACTTGTAAGCCCAAGGCTTTGAATAAAGATGTGATTTCCGCTTACTTTTCTGTGCCCATAGTTCATAACATTGACCAAAATTTTCAAGATCTTAATAAAAACGAAGAGGAAGAAATTCCTCGGGCTTTGAAAAGTTTAATCGACTGGGAGGAAGAAAGGCGTGCTAAGCCATTAGTGGATGAAATTGTTTCTGTAAATGTGGGCACTGAAAAAGATCCTCGCTTGATCCAAATTGGTTCTACATTGTCTTCAGAGGAACGTGAACAATTAGTTGCTTTATTAAAAGAATTCAAAGATGTTATTGCATGGTCATACGAAGACATGCCAGGAATTGACCCTGAGATTGTACAGCATAGGATCCCTCTCGACCTTGAGGCCCGACTTGTCAAATAGAAGCTTCGCAGAATTCGTCCGGATTGGGCCTTGAAAATTAAAGAAGAGGTTACCAAGCAAATCAATGCTGGGTTTTTGCTCGTATCAGAATATCCTACTTGGTTAGCCAATATTGTGCCAGTTTTGAAGAAAGATGACAGAATCCGAGTTTGTGTTGACTTCTGGGATTTGAATAAGGCTAGTCCGAAGGATGATTTCCCATTGCCACATTGTGACGAATTAGTAGACTTCACTATAGGGCATGCCTTACTGTCATTCATGGATGGTTTTTCAAGGTATAACCAGATCCTTATGACTCCAGAGGACAGAGAAAATGCAGCATTTACCACACCATGAGGGACATACTGCTACAGGGTTATGCCATTCGGTGTGAAGAATGCCGAAGCCACTTATCAGAGAGCTGCTACCACTTTTTTGCATGATATGATCCACAAAGTAGTTGAGGTGTATGTAGATGACATGATTGTCCCAAAGATTAAGAAAACCATTACACTGTATTAAAGAAATTCTTTGAGAGAATTAGGGAATACAGGCTAAGGTTAAATCTACAGAAATGCACCTTTGGGATAACTGCGGGCAAGATGTTGGGATTTTTGATCACACAGCGGGGAATCGAAGTTGATCCATCTAAAATAGAGGCTGTAGACGCGCCCGGAGAACTCCCGAGAAGATCTCGTTTTGTTCTCTAGCATACTACAGTTCGGACTCAAATGTCACGGTTCTGAATCTAATCTCACAAAGTGCAATGCAAGACCAATAAATCACCAAAGAGTCCAAATCCGGCAAATCGTTTTGGAAAACTGATTTTTATAAAGAAGTGCCAAACATGGACTGCTTTGCCAGATACAGAGTCACCACCTAAATATTTATTTTGGGAAATTTAGGAAACCCTGACTCGTGCCTAAGGCCACGTGTCCGTCATTACCAAAGTTGCCTCAGCTCGGGAACTTGGGTATGAGAGGGGAAGGTCATGCAACGAGCACCCCCGTTCACTCGATCAAAGATCGGCCTGTACTAAGCATGATATCTTGTTTTTGAAAACACATGCATTCTTATTCCGGTTAATTAGCTAGAATTACTATGTGATGCGCACAACACACAAGTATAGACTAGATCGCCTAATTTGGAACAAAGCATCGCATATCCGTTTGTTTGGAAATGGTTTAAAGTTTGCTACTCGCAAGTAGGCTAAAACACGGATTTCAATGAATCGTTCCAATTCAAGTAATCCAACCTTCACCCACAGGCATTCAGGCAGTTATATCACATAAGCAATTAGCCTCATGGCAAGCATGCTGTCATGTTAACACTCACACACATGCAAGATGCTAAAGTATAAACACTCACAGTATACTCCGAGCCAAAATAAAGAACTAGTTAGTAATCAATGCATGATCCTAATTCATGTCAAGATGGGTAATGCAACACAGGCAAAATGTGACTAGAAATAGGCTCGGCTATTCTAAAATGGCATATGAGATGCGACAATTCGATACATGTATTCAAGTAGGGATTGAAATACAATGCAGTTAGTATGATGCGCCGAGCCCGGTGCATGCAATACAGATGAATGATGCAAACTAACCATCGTAAACGGTTAAGTAAAAGGGAGAAAGACGTGGGGTTGGAAAACATGCATCACACACACGCACGCTTATTACAAAATTGGCCCTCTCATAGGAGGGTCCGAAAGAATAATACAAATCAACTAATTAATCAACTAACAAGCTAATTAATTATTACACAATCAAATGAATAACTAGCTACAACTAATTATTACAACACTTAAATAATTAACAAATTAATTAAGCTACGAAAAACAGTAAAGCGGCCTCGAGAAGAGGGACAAATGCATGCTTGGTCGGCTTCGCTCGGAAATCCGTTGCCATGCCTCATGTTGCCTCTGTTTGCACTGTTTTGCACCTTTGAAAACTGCACAAGTCTCTGTGATGCTCCAGAACCACTTCATGGTCATGCTGAGAGGCCATCGGCCAAATGGAAAAGCCATCGGCCAAGAGATGAAGGTCATCGACCAAAAATAAGGCTCTCGGCCAGACATTGTTAGCCGATCGGCACTGAAGATAGCCGATCGACCATCTATTCCTACTGACTACTCCTTTTGCTGCAACAGAGGACAAACAGAGCATGGCAATGCATTTGCAAGAAAATGTTTGCAACCACACCCCTTATCATGTTTAAGACTCAAAGGTGTGTGGCTCTCGACCCTCGGGCCACCAATCACGCATTCCAATGCATGATGGCCAAATGAGCCAAGTGTGCAATTCAATATGAAATGAAATGCACAAAAACACATAAAGGGGCCTCAACTTCTATCATGCTTGATCAAGAGGCAAGGGATGCACACATAATGCAATGCAAACATACAAGCATGATGCGAACAACTCAAGCATGCAACAAGTATGCAACAAGATCATACAATGCATCTAATATGCAATAGGCATACAACCTAAACATGTAAACATGCATGGCATGCAACAATACGCAAAATGAAGCAAGCATGCAACAACATGCAAAACAAGCATGCAACAACATGCAAAAATGGACTTAAACTAAAATAGACAGCTCTCAAACATGCCCAAATCAGTGGCCAAAGTTATGAATTGGAAGCATGAAAATGCAAAACAAACATACACATGTAAATGGTCCAACACCTAGGCATAGGAGGGCGACTTTCAAGAGCACATAAAAGGGGACAAATGTGGATATGTGACAAACATTGTAAGCTCTGAAATCATGCATGGAAAGGTGTCAAACCAACTAAACAAAGCACGCAAAGCATACAAGAAAGTCCAAAGCTTAAGGCTAGCTAAGGGACTCAAACCATGGCCATAAGAATTAAGCCTCAAAGGGTCAAGGGCATCCAAAATAGTCCCAAGGCAGGTCAAGACAAGACCAAAAACATGCTCGAAACTAGCCAACACAAGCTAGAATACAACTCCAAAAGGCATGAGGCATGCAAGGCTACAAAGGGGTGTTACATTACACCTATCAAAACTGAACATGGCATGAATTATCCAATGAAAAACAGAGTTATGGCATATCAAAATAAGCCTAAAAACCCACTTAGATGGCATCCCAAAGGTCTAAGCATGGAGGCATGCATAATGATCCATTCATGAGGCATAAAACATCAACTCTTTAAAGCATTAAAGGAGTGATAAGTGCAAGTATATGAGCATGAAACATGGACTGAAATAACATTTCAAATGATGCCAAATCATGATAATAGTCCAAATAAAGCATGCTAGAGGACTCAATACTCAAAGCTAACAAGCTAGATTGAACCATGGCTATACAAAGCAAGTCATGCATGACTAAAAAAACCTAAATCAGTGCTAGAGCATGCTAAAACATGGACAAAAGCTTCTTGAAGTTAAGCCAAAAATATGCTAGAATGACATGTTAAGGCATGATGCATGTTAAGGCAAATGAGAGGATTGCAAGACAAGTACATGAAGCATGTAAGAGCCAACTAAACCCACCCAAAATAGAGTTATGGCATGCTAAAACAACACCAAAAACCCACTGAAATGGAGTCAACATAAGCTAGAAAGACATGTTCAAACATGAAGCATATAAGACTAGTTTGTGTGACTTACACTACAAGTGTATTAGGCATGCATGGAGTGACAAAACCAAGAAAAAATAGTGTTGTATCATGGTAAAACAAAGCCTAATACATACTGAAATGAAGCTAAAACAAGCTAAACAAACATACTACCAATATAAGCCATTTATACTAGCATACAAGATAACAAGGAGAGGGGATGGCCCTCTCCTATTTAAGACCTCAAAACTACACTTCCACCACTGAAAATCCTTTAGATTTCAGTGGTAGAAAGGTCATGCAAAGCTAAGAACAAGGGCCAAAAGGGATGGCCTAAAACAAGGCCTAATAAGGCCTAAGATGGGGTAGATGATCCCTAGCCAAAAAATGACCTCAAACAAAGATCTAAAGCACCAAAAATTAGAACTTATTGTAGTTTAGAGTCAAGATTAAAACAATAAGCAAAAGGGTCTAAAAGCTTAAGCAAGAATGGGGGTTTAAAAGCAAGGAACTCACCCTTGAAGACCACCTTCAAGAACACAACTCCAGCAACTTTTCCAAGGTTAAATCAGTCCAAGAACTCTGAAATCAACCTCAAGGGACCTCAGTTCCAAGAGGATGGTGTTCTACTAGGTGTTTGTGTACAATAGTAAGACAAAATGACACTTTTGAAGCACAAAATGAAGAATCAAGGCATGATAGATACAAAACTATATCTAACACTCAAACCCTAATTTTTCTGAACCTCTGGAAAGGGAGGAGGAGCTCCCTCTTTATAGAAGTTCAATTCCTAAGCTTGTTGAGCAAGCTAAGCAATTGAATCAAATCCCTCCATACACGATGTGAATTGTGTATGCCAGCTGGCATAAAATATCTGCATAAAGCAGATGAACAGGGCTCGGCCAGAAAATATGGCCGATTGACCAACATAAGTGCCGATCGACCAAAAAAAGTGCCGATCGGCCAATACTTTTGGCCGATGGCAAGAAAACAAGGCCGATGGCTTCATGCCTTCGCCGATGGGTTGAGGGGATGGCCAACAAGCCACCCTCTTCCCTCAGAAGCAAAAACACAAGTCCTTGGTCCACAACCAAGCACAAAATAGACAAGTTGAGAGATCTTGAGGCAAGGCACGCGGCCGAGACCTCTGGGAACTCAAAACGAACACGAACATGGATGATCATCGAGTGTTCAAACGATGATGTCCAAGTCTTGAGGACGGTCGAAAATGGGGTGTCTACAAAGGCCATCTTAGAAAATGCAGCCACCAATGACTGAAAAGGAGGTGAGGGTTTTCTAGGAAATGTGTAATTCATAAGGAGGTTTATTTCAAAGCTAACCTTGACTTGTGAGCTACTGTTTGGTCTCCTAAAGAAAGGGAAGAAGTTCCAATGGGATAATCGATGTCAGTTTGTGTTCGAGCAAGTTAAGCAATATTTGCAGAATCCACCTGTGTTATCACTACTTGAGCTAGGGAACCCGCTGATCCTGTAGTTATCAGTGACTGAATCAACTATGGGATGTATGCTTGCACAAGAGTCGGATGAAAAAGTGGAGAAGGCCATCTACTATTTAAGTAAAAAGATGCTTGAATATGAGACCCGCTATACTCCTTTGGAAAAAGCTTGCTTAGCTTTGGTATGGGCCACCAGGAAGTTGAGACACTACCTGTTAGTTCACTCGGTAATTCTGGTTTCAAGATTAGACCCAATCAAATATCTCTTTGAGAAACCAACACTTACTGGTAAGCTAGCTCATTGGTTGCTTTTCCTTTCCGAATTTGACCTTAAGTATGTCGCTCGCAAATCTGTCAAAGGAAGGGCCATAGCAAAATTTTTGGTTGATCACCCAATTGAAGGAGAAGAAGATGTGGAGTACTCATTCCCAGATGAAGAGGTCATGTAGATGGAAGAAGACACTTGGAAGTTATACTTTGATGGAGCGTCCAATCAATTTGGCTATGGGATAGGCGTGTTGTTCATAGCACCGGGTGATTCCCATATTTCCTTAGCTTTCAAACTCCTATTCAGGGTATCCAACAACCAAGCAGAGTATGAGGTGTGCATTGTCGAATTGGAAATAACCCTAAAACTAGGGGCAATAAGGTTGGATGTGATTGGGGACTCCAACTTGGTCGTTTCTCAAGCCAACGAAGATTGGAAAGTTAAAGAGGAAAAAATGAAAGTCTATCATCAGACCTTGGACATGTTGATTGCGAGGTTCGAAAAACTAACTTTTACACACCTGGTAAGAGAGAACAACCGATTTACTGATGCGTTGGCAACCCTGGCATCAATGATAGATATACCGGTCGAGGTCAAGATGCTCCCGATCCTTATAGAACAAAGATACGCCCCTGCATATGAAATAATAGCCGCAACGGAAGAAGTTCAAGATGAAAACCCTTGGTACTTTGATATTTGGAATTTTTTGGAAAGTGGTACATACCCACAAGGGGCAAACGCCAAAGACAAAAGGGAGATACAGCGTCTAGCCACTCAGTTCGTCATTTGTGCAGATAAGTTATACAAGAGAGGGCATATGGGAATGCACAAGCTATGTGTAGAGGAAGAAGAGGCAAAACGTATCATGAAAGCCAACCATGGAGGAGAGTGTGGAGCCCATATGAACGGTATAATGCTAGCAAGAAAAATCTTTAGACAAGGATACTATTGGTTAACCATGGAGAGTGATTGTATCAACTTTGTTAGACGATGCCACAAATGTCAAATCCACGCCAATCGCATGAACATTTTGCCATCCAAACTCTACAACATGACTTCGCCTTGGCCTTTCTCAGTTTGGGGCATATATGTCATCGGGGTAATCATATCGAAGGGTTCAAATGGGCATCAATTCATCTTGGTAGCCATTGACTATTTTACCAAGTAGGTTAAAGCACAGTCGTATTCAGTGTTGAAAGCATCACATGTGGCCAAATTCATCAGGAACAACATCATCTGTAGATATGGGGTACCAAACGAAATAATTTCAGACAATGGCTCACACTTCAAGGGAGAAGTGGCAGTTCTACTTGAAAATATAACGTGGCTTTTCACAAGTCATCAATATACAAGCCACAAACCAATGGAGCCATTGAAGCTGCAAATAAGAACATCAAAACCATTTTGTATAAGATGGTGGAAACTTATAGAGATTGGCCAGACAAACAACCTTTTGCACTTTGGGGATACAGGACATCAATCCGAACGTCTACAGAGGCAACCCCTTACTCTTTGGTATATGGAATGGAGGCTATTTTGTCGATTGAGTTGGAAGTGCCTTCATTGAGGATTATGGCTGAATGTCAAATAACAGAAGCTGATTGGCAACAGAACCGATTTGAGGAACTGATGCTATTTGATGAGCGAAGATTGAAGGCGTTATACCACATTCAGGGGTATCAACGCAGGATTGCCAACGCATTTAGCAAAAAGGTTAGATCTAGAAATTTGAGGGAAGGAGACTTAGTGTTGAAAGACAACCGAGCTCTTATTCACGACCCTAGAGGCAAGTTTAGACCCAATTGGACAAGTCCCTACATCATTAAATCAATCTGGTCAGGAGGAGCAGTCATTCTCATGGATTTGGATGGTTTGGAGTTCTCACAACCAATCAACATGGACAAGCTGAAAAAGTATTACCCTTGAGAGGCTCGCTGGGCCGAAAACCCGAAAGGGAGACCTAGGCAAAAGTTAGAGCAAAAAAAAAAAAAATAGAAAATAAAAAAAAAAATGACAAAAAAAAAAAATAGAAAAATGAAAAAATGAAAAGCTCGCAAGGTTGAAAACCCAAAAGGGCGGCTTTGGCAAAAGTTAGAGCACAAAAGGAGGGTGTCAATACCCGAGTAAACCTTAACTGAAACTACGTATGGCCTGATTCCTATCTTTGGGATACGTAGGCAGCTTCATCATGAAGTTCGGCCTTAATCGTTTTTCAACTCACTCATCTCGTCCATGTTTGTTTGGTGTATCTTTATTCGACTAGGCTATCCATATTTGATTGGCTCGTCTCCATTTGATTCAGTTGTCCTATTTCTTCTTCATGACGGGTTCAGTCGCAAGACGAATTCAGTTGTACATCTCAAGGGTTGATTTCATGTTGATCGAGTAGTGGTCATTTGCAAAAATAGATTTTGAGGACTTTTAATGAAGTTGACTGATTTTCTCAAAAATTATTCCATTTTTCCAAAACTCATACCATTCTTTAGACCAAAAAGAGAGAATTTTCAGTGCTGATAATTTGGCTTATATGATTTCAAGATAGAAAATGGAACAAGTGTGCTAATTTACCTCTCATGTTGATCAAAATCGCTTTAGCATAAAGGAAAAACAAAAAAGGGCAAAGTGATGAACTAGGGGCACAATTGAGTCAGATTTTCTATCTTTTACCCACACTATCGAGTTCTCATCACCTTAATCAACCAATCGCCAGAAAATGCACAATAGTTGTCGCTGACGATGCTTTTCCGTCGGGCGGTCGACCGGTGTTGCTATGTTTTGTGTTCATCTTGCTCCGACACGCGCAAAGGGGTGTGTTTTGGGATGGCTTTTGCTTCATTTTTATTTCATTAAGTTGTGTTTTGTGTTTTAGTCAGAGATAGGCTCAATATTCAGTCCAGAATTCACTAAAATGCAACCATTTTCAAGTTCAAAATTCAAAACAAAATGATTTTTATGTTAGTGTTGTGCCATTCATGCCATCCAGATTTGTAGAACAAACTCGTTTTATTAAATACCCAGGATCAACCCCGATCAAAGTTGTACAAAAAGGAGTTGAAGCTATAGGTGCCCACTCAAAAAAAATAAAAAATAAAAAAAAAACACAAACAAACAAACAAACAAAAAAATAAATAAATAAAAATAAGAGAGAGTGTGGCATTTTCTCAGTTTTTCGACAGCAGCTTGGCGACGAAGATTACAACTGGCTTCATTTGCACACAGCTTCGTTGCCTGACTTTACGATCAGTTGCCTCGCTTCATCTTTACTTCTTCGAAGCTCTTGAAGACTCTGCCTTGACCTTGGTAGAGCGTCCGAAGGAGACTATTCCTCGCCGGCCATCAAATTGGTTATGTGAAGGAACTCCGAATCGGGCCGCAGAGGTGGCCTATCGTTTCAGTTCTTTATTCTGCTTTTTCAGTGCACTAATTTCTACTCAAGAGTCCTTGTACATACGTTGGAGCAAGGAGAGTTGTGCAGTTAACTGATGTACATCAAACGTCCTATTCTGCAGTCGATAGGGCAAGTTGGAGACCGCAGTCACGGTCTCCATACATGACCTCAGTGTATACGAGTTTGCTTCAATGTTAGACTGTGCCGTCATTATTTGTTCAACTGACATTGCTGGAAAGCTGAAAACAAGGAAAGGAGGAGGAGCCCACGGTTGAGGTTCAGGAGAGTCAGAATAGGTCATCTCTATTGTGGACTCGTTCAGGTCTAGAAGAAAGAGTGAGAGAACTGTGTGAAGAGGCCATGGCAGAGAAGAGTAATGCAAAAGAAAGAGGTTGCAGAGTGGTGGCAGAGAAAGTTTGCAAGCTTTTGCTCTGCCTCTCTTTCTCGTAGGCTTCAACTTAAAAGAGAGCGAAGAAGAAGAAGAAGAAAAAGACAAAGAGGAGAAACATTAGGATAAGGCGTTGAAGAATCGGGGTAGGTTGTCGGTCAGGCACCGTAATCGTTGAAATCGTGCGCTAGAGATGATGCTCGAAGAAGATGGAGGAAAAGAGAGAGACAAAAACAGGGGGATGAAAGAGAGATATGTATATGTATGTGTACATGTGTATATGTGTATTATATTATGTACGTATATGTTTGTGTACATTTAACTATGTATATATTTTCTTCGTATATGTATATGTGTGTATCCGTATACGTATATAATTTGCCTGTGTGTATATGTATACGTATGTAATACGTATTTTGTATATCATTCATGTGTATATTTAACCTTCCTCCTCTCCGTATGAGATACGTTCAGGTATGCCTGTTTGTTACACCACCTTTGTTCTTTTCATGTGAAACATATTAGGATTTGATGTTTACCTGGTTAAAACCTTCCCCCTTTCCATATGAGATACGGTTAGGTACGTTTGTTGGTTACACCACCTTTGTTCCTTTCACGTGAAACGTGTTAGGATTTGATGTTTACCTGGTTAAAACCTTCCCCCTTTCCGTATGAGATACGGTTAGGTACGTTTGTTGGTTACACCACCTTTGTTCCTTTCACGTGAAATGTGTTAGGATTTGATGTTTACCTGGTTAAAACCTTCCTCCTTTTCGTATGAGATACGGTTAGGTACGTTTGTTGGTTACACCACCTTTTTCCTTTCACGTGAAATGTGTTAGGATTTAATGTTTACCTGGTTAAAACCTTCCCCCTTTCCGTATGAGATACGGTTAGGTACGTCTGTTGGTCACATCATCTTTGCTCCTTTCACGTGAACGTTTTAGGATTTGAAGTTTACCTGGTTAAAACCTTCCCCCTTTCCGTAGGAGATATGGTTAGGTACGCCTGTTGGTTACACCACCTTTGCACCTTTCATGTGAAACGTGTTAGGATTTGATGTTTACCTAGTTAAAACCTTCTCCCTTTCTGTATGAGATATGGTTAGGTACGTCTGTTGGCTACACCACCTCTGTTCCTTTCATGTGAAACGTGTTAGGATTTGATGTTTACCTAGTTAAAACCTTCCCCTTTTCCGTATGAGATACGGTTAGGTATGTCTGTTGGTTATACCACATTTGTTTCTTTCACGTGAAACGTGTTAGGATTTGATGTTTTCCTAGTTAAAACCTTCCTCATTTCCGTATGAGATACGGTTAGGTACGTCTGTTGGTTATACCACCTTTGTTCCTTTCACATAAAACGTGTTAGGATTTGATGTTTACCCGATTAAAACCTTCCCCCTCTCCGTATGAGATACAGTTAGGTATGATGTTGGTTTCACCACTTTTGTTCCTTTCACGGGAAACTTGTTAGGATTTGATGTTGACCTTTCTTATCTCTGTATGAAATACGACTAGGAACATCTATTGGTTACACCATTATACCTCCTCTCACGTGAAACGCGTTTGGATTTCGAGTTCATTATTTTCTCTTCTCATGTAAGACACGTTTGGATTTCGAGTTCACCTATCATTTGTGTTGTGGCACATTTTTATGTGATCTTGTGGCACATTTAATGTGATGCACCTCCTGTTATGTTTCATATCATTTCCACGAAGCTTGCCTCTCATGTTGCCATCTTCATATCTTTATCATCACTCCATGACATTGCATTGCATTGCATAATCATAAATTTTCAAACAACTGGCTTCGCAAAGCGTGTAAATCCAACGTTCAAACTGCATTTTGAGCATGTCATTTGCATTCTGCCCCTGAACTACGCTGGTTTGATTCCTTGCAAAGGGATACGTAAGCAACCTTCAAGTTCAACCAATTGCATCTGCATCTTGTTTGTTTGCCCAAGTCTTATAGCCTTCTCAAAAGGGTTATCTTTGGGCTTTGACATTCACTCACATCAAGAAATGACATTGAGCTCTGTCAAAGATGGGGCAACTGTAGACACCCCATTTTGACTGGCTCTAAGACTTGGGCATTTTCTTTTGATTACCCTATGATAACAAAACAAGAAGGTGTCTCTCACAGAATCCTCAATAAGAAAACTTAGAATTCGAGCCCTATTTTCAACCCTAAATAGCCACAAATTACCTTTCCAAGGGCATTTTGACCTCATGGTTGCGCCCAAAATGGTTCGTTTAGCTAGGATCAACCTTTGTTGCACTTCCAGGGGCCTCACTGAAAAGTTGTCCCAAAATCTGGGTTACAGCATAATTATTTGAAACTTCTAAACCAAATTGTAAACTCAAGGAATATTCTGTTATGTGAAGGAATATTCTACTAAGTCAAGGAATATTCCGTCCATATGGAGAATATTCTACTAATGCTGACTGGAACGTTGACATGGCGGTCTTGCTGATGTGGCATGATTGGATTGGTCATTGCTGATAACGTGGTGTTGACTTGTCCTTACCCAAAAAAATGAATTTAAGGAATGCTGGTGAAGGGGTTTGAACCCCCAACCTCAAAAACCAAACAATCACAAAAACCGTAACAATAAAAAAAACCGTATGAAAACAAATACCACAAAAACCATATGAAAACAATCACAAAATGACAAGAAAAAATAGACCAATCAACCAAAAACAACCTTTCACCAACGATCCACCATAATCAATTTGTTCAAACAATTGTACATGCATCTCTATCAAATATCTAAAACTCAAACAATAAAATTATACATGCATTACCAGTAAAAAATCAGAACCTCATTCATCAAACATACACTTGTATTACCCATGTATTCTAAAAACAGAGCATGCAATCCTTCACATAAATAAACATGCATTCATAAACAAAATGATACTAACCTTGAGAAAGAAATTCTATAATCGTTCTCCACCTCCGATCAACGACTAATCTCTAACAATTACATAACAAACTTGAGCACACACAAACACCAAACTACGAAAATGAACACACCTATGGACAGAAACTCGTCATCGTTGTTGTCTTCTACCCCACTACACCGAAACCCATCGTCGTTGTACGGGAAAGAAATACACCTTCTCGTATAATCCTGTTGACCAAGTCTGCGCTTCTCCGTATGACGTTGTTTTGCTACCTGAAAACACAAACGTGAGCTAGTCGGTGGGTGGTGTGCCGGAAACCTCTCCGATGCCTAAGTCAATAAACGAAACAAATAGGCAAAAGCTCTGTGTATTCAGAAAACAAAGTTGTGTTACCTCTCCAAAGGTGATGCTTGTGAGCTTTTATAGGTTTCGTGTGGCACAATCCTAGTAGGACTCTTACTCCTCCATATAGAGTCCTCTTAGGATTCACATTCTTGAAAGATAATGCTTCTTTCAACACCCCCCTCACTGCTTAAACCAAGTGAGATGGTTGTCTTATAGCCGAACTAACCATCGGACTGAAATAAACATGGCTATGCTTAACCGCAGTATAGGCCGAACTAACATTAGTTCGGCAAGAAGAGGTTAGAGCAAGCAAAAGGCAATGGGCAGAAGAGCTCCCCCATGTTTTATGGGCTTACCGCACCACGCCTCGACGATCAACAGGGAAACACCATTCTCCTTAGCTTATGGCATGGAAGCAGTCATCCCATTGGAAGTTGGCCTCCCCACAATCCGAAGCGAAAACTTTGATCCAGACTTAAATGGCGAAGCCATAACATTTGGCTTGACCTTGCAGAAGAAAGAAGAGACAGAGCATTGTTCACATCGCCTTCCTACCAACAAGAGTTGTCTAGAAAGTATAACAAAACAGTGCACCCAAGACAATTCAAGATCGGAGATTGGGTATCTGCGCAAAGTAATGGGAAACACCTTAGTTCCAGGAGATGGCAAGTTGGGACCCAATTGGGAAGGACCTTACAAAGTGGTCGGATTAGCAGGCAAAGGGGCATACCACTTGGAAGATAAGGACGGCAAAGCAATTCCCAGGCCATGGAACACTGCAAATCTCAAGTTGTTTTATTTTCTAGCTTTTTTTCTTTTCAAGTGTGTGTAATTTTTTACTCCCTCAATAAAACAAATCGATTCTTTTTTAGCATAATTGCTTTCAGTAGAAAGTAGCTTTAGTAAGTTAGTAGCATTGTAAACATAGTTGGCCAGAATAACCAACTATGGCCCTTCCTAAGCCCAGGATCAGGATCCAGGCTGCAGGACGTTTTGGTCGGTATAACAACACACTTTATTCTAAGTTGGCTGGAAAACCAACTGAAAGGTTGGCTGGAAAAACCAACTGAGAGGTTGGCTGGATTAAACCAACTCTTTGTACTCCTCAGCCGAAGTAAGTGTATGGCTGAAGAGTGGTTGGCTGGATTAAACCAACTGTTTATACTCTTCAGCCGAAGTAAGTGTATGGCTGAAGAGTGGTTGGCTAGATTAAACCAACTGTTTATACTCTTCAGCCGAAGTAAGTGTATGACTGAAGAGTGGTTGGCTGGATTAAACCAACTCTTTATACTCTTCAGCCGAAGTAAGTGTATGACTGAAGAGTGGTTGGCTGGATTAAACCAACTCTTTATACTCTTCAGCCGAAGTAAGTGTATGGCTGAAGAGTGGTTGGCTGGATTAAAACCAACTATTTATACTCTTCAGCCGAAATAAGTGTATGGCTGAAGAGTGGTTGGCTGGATTAAACCAACTCTTTATACTCTTCAGCCGAAGTAAGTTATATCGGCTGAAGAGTGGTTGGCTGGATTAAACCAACACTGGATACTTTTCAGCCGAAGTAGCTATATCGGCCGAAGAGTGGTTGGCTAGTAAGTTAGCTAAAACCGAGATCACAGTTGAGCAAGTGAATACATGGAAAAAATCATCACAAGTGCAAACATACATACACAAAACCGGAATAAGAGTTGAGAGAAGATTTTTTCATTGAAAAGTACAAAGCAAGTACAATTGAGGGGCCGCAGCCCGGTTACAAAGATCAAAAACAAAACAAAAGAAAGGAAACAAAAATCAACGGAAAAGTTCATCAATTTCAGCATCAAAAGCTGCATCAGCGTCTGTCCGGAGTCCGGTATCGGTTGGGAGCACGGTTTGAGCTGGGAGCTCGGTCTCAACTGACAGCACGGTGTCAGTTGGCAGCCCATCAGTTAGGTTTTCCACAACCGGCTCCAACCGAAGTGATTGATTGTTGGCTTGCTCATTGACGACCGGAGTAATGGTTGGCTCCTCATCCTCATCATCATCATCATCATCATCATCTTCATCATTATCAGACCCTTCCAGAAATTGCCTTTGGAGATCAGCAGCATATTGTGACAGCGAAACCGGAATAGAGTACGGTGGAGCATCGTAGACATCGGTGTCCGGTGAACAATCGAGCTGCTCCACCGCACTCCTCCAGCCGCACTTGAAAAAGAGATCCTTTGCTGCGTCGCACTGGAGGGTGTAGGCGTCTTCAGCCTTCTTAAAGCCTCTTTTTTCGGCTTTCTTTATTCCGGCCTTCAGTTCGTTTATTTCGGTATCTTTTTTCTTCTCAATTTTTGCCAAGTGACGCAGGTACTTGTCCTTTGTCTCAATGGTGATCTTTTCCTTCTCGTCCTCGGCCGAGTTAACTATTTCGGTCAGTCGACCGTTCTCCGCTCGAAGCTCGGCCAGCTACCTTTTCGCCTCCTCTAGTTCGGCCGTTTTTAGTTCGGCCTCAGCCATGGCCTCCCTTGTATTCCTCCTAAGCTCCATGATCCTCCTATGTGTAACTTGATTTTTCTGGATGGCCTGCAAAGGAGAAGTAACGTTATCCGGACTGACAGTTAAGAAAAATTATATAGAAGGTAGAGAGTTATTTACCAGGATCATGGACTTAGTGGAAGACCGGATTGACTTCAGCTCGGTGTTGAGTTGTTTTATAGTGGTGCTCCATATCTTTTGGAAGGCACACACTTTTGGCTAGGTTAAAAGCCATTAAGTGGTCCTTCTCTGAAACCACCGAATCGGAAGCGGTGATATCTCGGTCGTTGAAGGTGAGGGTAGGAGCCCATTTGGAGGAGGAGGCAGTTCGGTCAGACTGCTCCGGTTGGAGGCTTTGCTGAGGGCTTGGAGGAGGGCTTTGTGGCAGAACGGTCTCATCCTCGTTAGCAAGTCGTGGCTCGGTTTGGCTAGTCCGGGCACGCTTGTTTCGGCGAGAAGAAGATGGCTGCTGGGATGGAAGGGCCACCACGGTTTCAGTGGTTTGGCCGGTTGGTCGCACGTCGGCTGGAGTTGTTGCGGTCAGAAGGGCCTTTAGCCTGCTCTTCTTCGCCATCTCTTGTTCGGCAGTGAGAGGCACTAGGTTGATTTGGAGCAAGGTAGGGTCCGACTCTGCCGCGTCTTCTAGAAGAAAGTCAGTAACTCTCGCTTTTCTGCGACCGGTGTATCTGTACGTCGGCTCAAAGCTGAGAAGTTTAGCCCAACTTCTTTCTTGAACACGTAGTGCGGCGCGGAGGATACCGAGGTTGGGGTGACTGTACAATGAGTGTAGATGGGCTGAGTCTGCATGGAGAAAACCAACAGTTAGTCTGGTCGAAAATTGGAAACTAAAGTAAAAAAGAAGAATGCATGGAAAACTGAAGTAAGTTTACCAGGGATTCCTTTGTTCCAGTTTATACTTCGGCCTGGGATCTGGGCTTGGTGGTCCTCAAAATTCCCAGATACCCAGAAGAAGTCGTCGTCATTCAAGTCTTTATCCGGCGTATCTTTTATTATTTTTTCTCTATGTCGGCATATCCTAAGGTAGTATACCCACCCATCTTCTTTGGATCCTAAAGAATATTGATGGAATATTTCGGCTAGACCGAGGTTTAGGCCGGTTTGGCGGTTTAGTTCGGCGATGCCCATTATTATACGGTAAGAATTGGTGGAGAGTTGGGTTGGGCAGAGCCTGGTTTGCCTAAGGAACTCGCAAATTAATGGCTGGACTGGGAATCTTAGTCCGGTCTCGATTATTGAAAGAAGGGTGAAAGGCACAGAACCCTCATTCCCCCAAGGTATGGTGTTTTTCTTGGCTAGGGTAAGGTGGACATCGGCAGGAATATTGTAATCCTTGCGGAATTCGGCAAGGCCTCCTGGGGTTTCTACTAAAAATCTGTACTTCCCCATTTTATTGTATAACTTATAAAATAAATTAGTTCGACTGAGAAGTTGTGATCAGAAGCTCGGTTGAGCACACAGAGGGAGTGCCTGGGCAACCTAAAGTCTGCAAAGTGGAAAAACAAGGTGTTAAGCACAGATCGTTGACCGTGCTACAAAACAAAGCAAGAAAAAGAGAAGTCTTACTTCGGCTACACAGGGCACTACAGGATCTACCTCGGTTTCAACAAGGTGCTTGTTATCTCGGCTCGGCATGATGTTTGGTTATCTCGGTTCTACCTATGGGCTTGTTACTTCGGTTAGGCATCAAGGGGCAGCTTTCTCAGTTCGGTTTAGAAACTGAGAAAGCTCGCTTAGCCCACCAAGGCTCAGCTCGGTCATGGGCCAAGATTTCTAGTTCGGTGCGTTTTATTTCAGCTAATGTGAATCAGATGGTGACCTATTGAAACGACCGTTACATACACAAGTTCTAGTTCGGTTCTCATCTGCCTAGATCTATATGTAGCAAGAACAGTTTCCTAGTTCGGTTGGATGTAATTGTAGATCAAATAAGTGTTCTATTAGCTATTTTTTGAAGATCATGAGGTTCTTATGAAGTTTTTTTACAGAAACCACACGAAGTTGAGCTTAAACAAGTGTTTTACAAAAACACACAAAACAGACTGCTACAAATTAAACGAAAGTAGAAAGAGAAAAACATAAACAAATTCATAATGCTAACCTGGTAGAAAGGGAGAAGAATGAGGTTGAAGCGAACGAAGTCAAAACACAAACTTCAGAGATGCAAGGATGAAGAACAGCAAAGCACAGCCCAAGAGAGAGAAGTGAACAGTTTAGTGAATGATTCATAGAGAGAGGGTTTGTTTGTTTTGTGGAAAGAGAAGGGGCAAAAGGCGGGAACTGTTCAAATTCATGAAGTACGAAGAACGGCGCGACAGCTGGGGTTGGCCAATCAAAGGCTGCCACGTGTCACTGGAAAGGCAATCGATTCAGTTTCTGTGATTGAAACGACGTTTCGACCGGATGTGCACAACTCGGATTAAGTTTAGCTCGGCTGGAAAAGCTAAATGGTTTTTTAGCTCGGCCGGAGAAGCTGAAAAAGTTTTTCAGCTCGACTGGAATAGCTATAGGATTGTAGCTCGGCTGGTAGATCAGTAATCCCTATCATGCAATTGCAGATGGAATTAAGGGGCAATTGAGAGGGTAATTTATACGCACATATAAATTGGGCCAAGCTACTTGATAGGCCGGTGTGGCCGAAGTCCAAAAGGCAGCAAGGCCTCGACATCATGATTGTGGTTAGTTCGGTCGTCAGTTGGTCACGTTCAGAAGATAGTTCGGTCCGAAGGAGTATAGACCGGTCTAACGTGTTCTGATGTAGACCGGTCTCCGAGTTAGATCGGTGATGGCCCGATATGGCTAGCTCGGTCTGATTACACCATGAGCTGTTCAAAAGAAGCCGAAATAAGGGCAGTTAAAGGAAGA